>JAODAL010011138.1:0-101432 GCA_025379985.1 Phyllomedusa bahiana | reverse complement strand
ACAAAGGGGCATGGCCTTGGTAAAAGACTTGTGGTTATGTGGCAGGGGGGCGTAGCATGGTGTGCAACACCATGTGACAAAATTTTGCCACATTTAGAGGTATAAAGAACCAATTTAAAAATGGTGTAAAGTCAGACTATACAGGTCTAACATGCACCAGGATTATCAACACTATGATAAGTGTGACGCATGGTAACACTTTCTAGTCTAACTTTACACTGTCGAGGGGCTAGACAGTTTGATACATTGACAAGGTGATGGGCCCGCCGGGGGGATGGGTAAAATCCCCGGTCCCCCCCCCCCCCCGACCCACTGGGGCCCCGGAGGAAATGCCTCGCCCCCCGGGCCCCCGGCCGCGCATCCGGCCCCTGAAGGGCCCCGGGACCTCCCGTCCGAGCGCCCAGAGAGGGCCCGGGATTTGGGGATAATGCCCCCGACTCCCCGGGGCGGGGGGTAAACGGAGCACAGCGCCATGGCTCCTCTGTTGATTTCCCTGGCAGGCTAAAGGGCGTTGGGGCTTACCCCCGGCCCCGCCCTCTGCGACGTAGGGGCCCCCCCTTGATCACTCACCGCACCGCCATGCAGGGTGGAAAAGTACGAAACCGGCGGCAGCTCGAGTCAGGAGCGGGACGGGCTCGGGTAAGTGTCTTTTTGTTGTTTTTTTTTTTTTTTTTTTAAACTCCCAAAGGGCGGTGGTACTGGGGGGGCCCCTGTAAAAAGGGGGCCCTGCTACAAGGGGGGGCCCTGGGCTTACAGGGGGGCCCCGGGGGCTTACAAGGGGGGGCCGGCTATCAAAAGGGGGGGGCCCTGACTACTATGGGGGCCCCGGGTAAAAAGGGGGGGGCCGGGCTACTGGGGGGGGCCCTGGCTACAAGGGGGGCCCTGCTATTAAAGGGGGCCCTTTTAAAGGGGGGCCCTGGCTACTAGGGGGCCTGGTACAGGGGGGCCCTGGCTATCTAAAGGGGGGTCCTGACTACTAGGGGGGCCCTGGCTACTAGGGGGGCCCTGGCTACTAGCGGCGGCGGCCTGGCATACTAGGCGGGAGCCCTGGCTGTCTAAAGGGGAGTGGGGCCTTGGCTACTAGCGGTGGCCCTGGCTACTAGGGCGCGGCCCTGGCCTACGGCGGCCCTGGAATACCTTCCTTGGGGGGCCTCCCTGTACTACATGGGGGGCCATGGCTACTTAGGGGGGCCCTGACTACATGGGGCTGGCTAACTACTAGGGGGCCATGGCTACCTATAGGGGGGCCCCTGACTACATGGGGGGCCCTGACTACCTACACTAGGGGGCCCTGAGCTACCTACATGGAGGCGGCCCTGGCTTACTTCGATAGGGGTCGGCCCTGACTACAAGAGGGGGCCCTGGCTTACCTACGGGGGCCCTGATTCTAAAGGGGGCCCGGACCTAACAAGGGGGCTCAGGGGCCCTGACTACAAGGGGCGCGGTTCTGGCTACCTACAGTGGCCTTGACTAAAGGTGGGGCCCCTTGTAGCCCTACATGGGGGGCCTGGCTACCTATTAGAGCGGGGCCCTCTCTACAAAGGGCGGCCTTGACTACCTACAGGGGGGCCCATGGCAATCTAAGGGGCCCTGACTACCTAAGGGGGGCCCTGGCTACCTACAGGGGGGGCCCTGGTTAACCTATAGGGCCGAGGGGCCCTCTCATACAAGGGGGGGCCTTACTACTACAGGGGGGCCCTGGTACCTACAATGGGGGCCCTGACTACCTACAGGGCCGGGCCCCTGACTCAATGGGGGGCGCCTTGGCTACCTTCTGGGGCTCGGGCCATCTCTACAAGGGCGCAGTCGGCCCTCCAACATAGGCGGGGCCCTGGGCTCCTACATGCGGGGGCCTTGCAATCTAAGTGGGGCCCTGACTACCTACAGGGGCCCTGACTTCAAGGGGGGTTTCCTGGATACCTACAAGGCGCGGCTCTGACTACAAGGGGCGGGCCCTGTCCTACCTTAACAGGGGGCCTGGCTAACCTCACCTGGGGCGGGCCCTCTACAAAGGGGGCCCTGAAATACCTAACAGGTTGGCCCTGACTACCTAAGGACTCAAAGGGGGCCCTGGATTCTCTAAAGGGCGGCCCTGAACTTATAAAAAAGGACGGGGGGGCCCTGGGCTTCCTTAATTTACTAATTAGAGGGCGCCGGGGCTTGGACTACCTAACAGTATCTTAAAGGGACCGGGCCCTGTATTACTGTCACTAACCTCCATAAAGGAGGCCCCTTACTAACTAACTGTTTATACTACCTAAAGGAGACCCCTAAACTGTCTGTATACTACTAAAGGAGAACCCTAACTGCTATAGTACTAAAGGCGGACCCTAACTGCCTGTTTACTACCTAAAGGACGGACCCCTATATCTGCACTGTATACTAACCTAAGGAAGGCCCTCTAAGTGCCAGTATAAACTACCTAAATGGCGGGTCCCCCTAACCCTGCTTGCAGCCTTTATAAAAGGGGACCCCTTAACTACCTACAGCTCTTTTTTTTTTTTTTTACCTAACTGGGCGGGAAAACCACCTAACCAACAGCCTAACTAACCTAGGACCCACCAAACACCTACCTACAACCTACCATAACTGGGGTCCACCAAAACCTAATGCTAGACCTATCAACTTTCACTAACTAGGCTGCTTATCTACCTGGGGGCTGTTTACCTACCCACCCTGGCCTAGGTACCCACCAAACCTACCTTGGGGCCGGCTTCAACTTGATCCAGCGGGGGTTAACTACCTAACCTAAGGCCTATCTAGTTACCTGGGGCCTCTCCTCCACCCCTTCCAACCCCTTAAAGGATACTAGGCTCATAGTTATGGCTTGCACTCCGCTCTCCCACCCTGGGTAGTTTGTTACCAGTGGCTTGGGATTAGGTAAAGAGATATGATGGAAAATTGTGGATTCTATGAGAATTATGTGTAATATCTGCAGGGAATGTAGTTGTGGCCGGGACCAAAGTCATCATGGCGGTTCGCGGAACGGCAGGCAGAAAGGGAAAAGAGAATAAGAACGACTCAAGAGAAATGAGATAACAACTCAATCAGGACGCCGCGTCTCCGGTGACTCCCTCGATTTTTGGGGTTATTTTTCATATTGTAATGTCGAATGGTGACCTCGTGCTGCGTGTCTGAACCCTCTATGTGGTTTAGATTTGGTGGTTTGTTTGTTTGGTTAGATCTGAGCTGGGATATGTTCCTCGTGGTTCCAGGGAGCGTGAGGGTATGGTGTTGTAGGTGTTTACCTGAGCTGGTCGTTGACCTCTATGTCCAGGTCTCGATATGGTGGTGGTTGTAGGTTATACCTGAGCTGGTATCTGTGTATGACCTCCTATGCGTGGGACTCTATATGGTGATTGTGTTGTAGGTTATACTCTGAGGCTGGTGTTGACCTCTATGTCTGGTCTCTATATGGCCGCGTGTTGTAGGTTATTTTGCGCGTTAGTATCAGTTGGCAGAGTACATGTTGTCCTGATTGTAGAAGAGGCCCCGTGACGATGGTAACACCTGACCCTCGTAGATAGGAGCGGCCGTTATAACTTTACTTTCTTGCCTGGTGTTTATTTTAGAAGGTGGTGTGAGATGCTGGGACCCAAGGCGAAACGTGGAGGGGGGTATATTGTAATGTGGGTGGTGGGGGATATGGATGGAGCTACTTTAACCCTGTTTGTCTCCATGATATGTCTAGACTGACAAATGTGTGACTCCTTGCTTTTGTACTACACAATACAGTTCTGTTTTGCACACTGTATTATGTCGGTTTAATTGGCGCGCGGTTTTTGTCCGACCAACACGAGGCCGGTAATATTTTCATGCTACAGTTAGGGAGGGCCCCCAAGATCATCTCCCCTGTGGGCCAAAGACCCCTCAGTCCGACACTGCATCTGACCCAATGTGTATGAAAACTTTTTTGGGGAAAAGACTGGCAAAAAGTACTCCTGTCTTAATGAGAAGTGCACTGGAGTAAAACGTGTCAAATTTATCAAAGCTTCAACAATTTGGCACATCTTTCAAGTGTCCATGCATCTGTCTAAAAAAAAGATAAGCCACCTGGGACCTGCAATAGATTTTTATCTTAGTTTGCACCTTTCGTTGATGCAAACATTAGTAAATTTGTTAGTCTGAGACCACCCCCTTTTATTTTTACTAATCTCTACCCAACTTTAAATAGGCGAATTCAGTGTAAAACAGTTCAAAAGTCACAAATATTTGAGTAAATCCCACTTGTTCACAAATGTATAACTTTTTACACCAGAATAGTGCCACAAATTTATTTCCCCATATTTTTCCTGTCTTATAAGATTTTCACCAAATATATTAAAAAGTGTATGAAAACGTTCTAGGTGTAAAACTTTCTTTTTCTATGGGTGTCATGATCATGCCCGGCAAACCCCCAGCTTTGGCCTCTGGTTGCCGGCCACGGCCGGTGCAACGAACACCCTGGTTTATTACCTGATGCCTAGTATTTGTTTTACCAGTGTGAACTTGGTCTACTTCTCTGTATGCTTAATTCCAGCATTTGTTTAGTTAACCTGTTTTCCTTTTGATTGACAGTCTTGTTTTCCAATTGGTCTACTGTCTTGTTCCACCTATCACCTCTGTTCTTTGTCCTCTGGTTTCCTATAAATGGATTCCTCTACCAGTCATCTTTGCCTGCTATATTGGGTTATTCCTGTACCTATAGCTAGTCCTTTTTCTTGTTGGATTTTCTGGTTACCTTACCTTGCTTGTTTGCCTGACCGTTATAACCTGGCTAGTCTGACTTCTCTTTATTGTGTTTCATGTTCGTTTGTCTTTGTCTCGTGTTTGCACTTATTTAGTGTAGCGCTCAGTCTTCTGGTTGGGGCCAACCTATTAAGGAGTCGGGTACCCCAAGAGGCAGGGACAGAGGTTGGGACCAGCATAAGGGCCTCACTTAGTCTGTTTCTGCTTGTGCACCCCTGACTGGTCCTTACAATGGGCAACAAAGAAAGTCTTCCACCTAGAAAGTTTTCATACATGTTCCCCTAAGTCTCTTAATAAATTTGAAATTTGGAACGAACACTCTGCTATGAGCAGACATAAATTTGCGCCAAAATTTGTTCAATTATCCTGTTTATTTTTTAGAACAATTTATGCCAAAGACTTGCATAGTTTACTTAGTAAACATGGACCTTTGCTTCTAGATTATGAATAAGCCAGCTCTCCCCACCACCTGCCTCTACTAGCAGGAAGTCACAGCACAATTTGATGCACCAATCAAAATTTGGTCTCCTTATGTCTTTTAAGACAATCTACTCTGTGGAAAGAAAGTTGTTGTTTTGATTTACAGAGAGATTGATTTCCAATAACCATGATAGTATTGTTATGTTCTTGTCAGATGCTCACAGTCTGCTCTATCCTAATATTGAATTTTATCCGTTTACTTCCGATGGAAATTCTTATAATAGTTTAAAATGTAAAAAAATGCACCTGAGAAACCTTCAAAGATCATTATGGGATTGGACTGTGGTGCAGGAGCACAGCACAAGGCTCTGGGAGTCTCATCTTTATACATTCTCACATTAAATTCTGATTTTAAATTGCTTCTAATATGTCACAGAAGATGATGTAGCTGTAAAAGATGAAAAAATATCTAATATTCATAAAGATTCTGGAGACATTTACAGAATCTGCAGTCAGATCTAGAGCTCCATATATTTCACTATTTTATCAATTTATTTACCTGGAGCTTGGCCAAAGATGGCATCCAATCCTGTCATTTGTTAACATTGGATGTAAAGTGGGGAAAGATCGCAAGAAAGTTACATAGATGAATACTTTACATTTTTTGAGTCACAACAGAGTGCTAAATATACCTACGAGAGCCTCATTCTTATGAAAGTCCCAGAAAGATTTGTATACAGTTGACTGTATCTCTGCAATAAACCAGACCCCTATTTAGATGGGTTGTCTCACCATGCTGTTTCAGAGCCAAAAGCAGATACAGATTCATGCATCCTGTCTCTTCATGGCCAGGCTGTGACTAGTTCTATAGCAGTGATTGCCATGTCACCTCAGCATTTACAGTTCTTCTAATAGCACTGGCATGATAGCAGAAGATCTTATCTAGAAGTTCAGAGAGCTACAGAGCTCAAAAAATTATTATAATATATTTTAGAGCGCCATTGATTCCAGGGCACTGTACATTCAAGGAGGTTACAAACATAACTTAAGTTAAACAAGTATAAGGGTGGCAATAGATGACTAACAACTGGTACAAAGGGAGAGAGGACCCTGCCCGCGAAGGCTTACAATCTACAAGGAAGGAGGAAAGAGACAGAAGGTGAGGGGAAGGCATGTTTGTGGGGGGTGTAGTGGCAGCAGGGTTATTGTGTTTTAGGAAACCCGGGAAAAGGGAAGGGGGGGCTGTGGAAGGGGGGGCTGTGAGGGGGGACTTTGGGGAGGGGGCTGGGGGAAGGGGGAGGCTGTGAGGGGGGAGGCTGTGTAGGGTGCGGGGGGGGGATGGCGGGGGAAAAGGGGAGGCTGGGGGAGGGGGCTGTGGGGGAGGCTGTGAGGAGGGGGGGGCTTGAGGGGGGAACCCTGTGGGGGGGATCTGGGGGAAAAGGGGAGGCTGTGGGGAGGGGGCTTGAGGAGGGGAGGCTGGGGGGGGAGGGGGAGGGGAGGCTGTGGGAAGGGGGAAGGGCTGGGGGGGAGGGGGCGTGGAAGGGGGGCGTGGGGGGGAAAAGGTTTGGGAGGAGGCGGAGGGGAAGGGGGGAGGGGGAGGCTGGGGGGGGAGGAGGAGGTGTGGAAGGGGAGGCTGGGGGAAAGGGGGAAGGCTGTGGGGGGGGGAAAAGGGTTTGGGGAAAGGGGAGGTTTGGGGGAAGGGGGGGCTGTGGGGGAAGGGGGGGGGGCTTGTGGGAGGGAGGCTTTTGGGGAAGGGGGCCCCTTTGAGGAGGGAGGCTGTGGGGGGGGGAGGCTGTGGGGGGGGGTGGGGGGGGTGCGGGAAGGGGAAAAGCTGTGGGGGAGGGATTGTGGGGAGGGGAGGCCGGGGGAGGAGGGAATGCTGGGAGAAGGGGGGGGGCTGGGGGGGGGGGGGGGTTTGGGGGAGGGAGCTGTGAGAAGGGAGTGTGGGAGGGAGGCTGTGGGGAGGGGGTTTTGGGGGGGGAAGGGGAGGTGTGGGAAGGGGGGGGGAGGGGGGGATTCTGGGGGAAGGGGGGCGTGAGGGGGAGGTTGGGAGGGGGGGGGGAGGGCGGGGGGGGAAACTGTGAGGAGGGGGCTGGGGGGAGGGGGGGCTGGGGGAAGGGGAGGCGGGAGGAGGGATGGGGGGAAGGGGAGGCTTGGGGTGGGGAGCTGTGGGAAGGGGGGCTGTGAGGAGGGGGCCGTGGGAAGGGGGGGCGGGGGAGGGGAGCGGGGTGGGGGGGGATGCTAGGGAAAGGGGGAGGCGGGGGGAGGATGTGGGGGGAAAGGGGGGGGCTGGGGGAGGGGAGGCTTTGGGGGGGGGGGGCGGCTGTGGGGGGGATGCGGGGGAAGGGAAGGCTTTTTTGGGAGGGATGCTGTGGGAAGGGAGGCTGTGGGGAGGGATGCTTGGGAAGGGAGGCTGGGGAAGGGGGGTTGAGGAGGGACCCTGTGGGGGGGGGGAGGCTGGGGGAAAGGGGAAGCTGGGTGGGGAGGGGAGGCTGGGGAAGGGGGGGCTGTGGGGGGGGGGGAGGCTGTGAGGAGGGGGGGTGTGGGAAGGGGGGGGTTTTTTGTGAGGGGGGAGCGTGGGAAGGGGGGCCCTTGAGGAGGGAGGCTGGGGGAAGGGGAGGCTTTTGGAGGGAGGGGGGGGGAAGGGAAGGCGTGGGGAGGGGGTGTTGAAGGGGAGGCTGTGGGAGGGTTTCTGGGGGAAAGGGGGACTGGGGGAAATGATGCTGTGGGGAAGGGGGGAGGCGTGGGGAGGGAGACTGTGGGGAGGGAGGCTGTGGGGGGGGGGGAGGCTGGGGGGGGGAGCGTGGGAAAAGGGGAGGCTGTGGGAGGATGCTGTGGGGAAGGGGGCGTGAGGGGGGACTTTGGGAAGGGCGGCTGTGGGGGGGGGGCTGGGGGGTGGGAGGCCGTGGGAAGGGGCGGCTTTGGGGAGGGAAGCAGTGGGAAGGGGAGGCTGTGGGAGGGGGGGGGTGGAAGGGGAGGCGGGAGGGATGCGGGGGAAAAGGGGGGGGTGTGGGGAGGGATGCTGTGGGAAGGCGATGCTGTGACGAGGGATGCTGTGGGGAGGGATGCTGTGGGAAGGGGAGGCTGTGGAGAGGAATGCTGTGAGGAGGGATGCTGTGGGGAGGGATGCTGTGAGGTCCATGCTATGGGGTGCCATGCTGTGGGGTGCCGTGCTGTGGGGTGCCGTGCTGTGGGGTGCCGTGCTGGGGGGTGACATGATGGGGATCCCATGCGGGGGGGGAATGCCATGCGGGGGGTGACATGTGGGGGGTTTAATCTGGGGTGACATGCTGGGGGGGGCATGCTGGGGGTGCATCTGGGGTGTAACATACTGGGGATCCCATGCTTTAGAGGGATGCTGTGGGGTGCCATGCTGTGGGGTGCCAGCTGGGGTTTGACATGCGGGGGAGTGACATGAGGGGGGTGACATCGTGGGGAGGGATGCTGTGGGGTGCGCTGCTGTGGGGTGACATGCGGGGGGGTGACATGCTGGGGATGACTGGGGGGGGGTGCTGTGGGTGACATGCTGTGGGGATCGGGGGTGACATGCGGGGGGTGACATGAGGGGGAAATGGGGGGGTTGCTGATGGGGATGCTGGGGGGAACATTTTGGGGAGGTGCGGGGGGTGCACATGATTGTGTGCTGGGGGGAGGGGGTGGAGATTGGGCGAGGGGGGGAGGTGGAGAGTGGGGGGTTTTGGGGGGGGTCAGGGTGAGACATGGGGTTTTAGGAATCCATCCGTGTTACCCCTACCTGCTGGGGGGGGTATCAAGCCTACCTGTTTATCCTACCGCTGGGTTGGGTATCTAACCTACCCAGTGTTATCCTACCTGGGGGCTTGAGTATCTAACCCATATGTGTTATCCTACCTGGTGGCATTGAGTATCTAAGCCTAGCCTGTGTTACCACCTGTGGCGTTTTTATCTAACCCTACCTGGTTATCCTACCTGCGGCGTTGAGTATCTAAGCCTATCCTGTTTTTATCCACCTGCGGGTGTTGAATTCTAACCTATCCTTGTTATCCTACCTGTGGCGTTGAGTATCTAACCTATCCTGTGTTATCCTACCCGGCTTTGATATCTAAGCCATCCTGTTTACCCTACCTGTGGCGTTGAGATCTAACCCTACCCTGTTTATCCACCTTGGCATTGAGTATTAAAGCCTATCCTGTTTATCTTACCTCTGGCGTTTTGAGTATCAAGCCTACCCGTGTTATCCTACTGTGGCTTTTGATATCTAACCCTTCCGTGTTATCCAAATGCTTTTCCTGGGTCTTGCGGCAAAGTGATGTGCTGTACGTAAAGCATTGCGGCCAGCGTTTACTTCTATACGGTGTGTGCCGACTCCCATAGACTTTTACATTCACTGGGGGGCGCGCAGTACACATTGGGGAAAATAGAGGTAAAAAGTTTTTCAGTGAGATATAAATTTACTGTATTTGCGGGCTTGTACTACGGGTGCATTGCACTAGGGGTCTACCACTATATGGTCATTGTATGGGTAGTATACAGTAGAGGGAGACTGTGTACTGGTGTCTACCATATAGGGTCACGTATGGAGGAAATTAAACAGTCTCAAGGCTGTTACTTGGTGCTGCCACATATGGTCCTGTATGGGAGAAATACACAGTCTGCAGGCCTGGGTACACGGTGAAAACCACTAAAATTCTCACTTATGGGGGAATATACGTCGAAGCCTTGTACACTGGTGTCTACCACTATATGGCACTGTATGGTGGTTAATATAGTCTGCAGAGCCTTGTACACTGGTGACTACCACTAAGGTCACTGTGTAGGGGAATATACATCTGCAGGCCTGTGACACGGGTTCTACCACTATATGGTCCTGGAAGAGGTAATAAACATCGCGGGCCCGTGTACACGGGGGCAACCACAATGGTCACTGTATAGAGGTAACATACATCTGGAGACCTGTGGACACTGTGTCTATCAATATGGCCCTGTATGGTGGTAAATCCCGTCTGCAGACCCTTTTTACATTGGTGTCTCCCATATATGCCACGTATGGGGGTAAAACAGCCCTGTGCCCCTGTGCCGGGTGTTCACCACTATATGGCACGATGAGGTAATATATGTCGCAAGCCGGGGACACTGGTGCTACCATTATATGGTCACTGTACGGGGGTAATATACGTCTGGGAACCTTTTTTACCCTGGTGCTACCACATTTTCACTGTATGGCAGTAAAATACAGTCTGCAACCCTGTGTACCCTGGTTTTAACCCTATATGGCAATGTAGGAGTAATATACATCTGCAGAAGCGTGTACACTGGTTCCCCCACTATTGGCACTTTTAGGCAGAATATACATTTTGCAGAGCCTGTGTACACTGGTGTCACCATATATGGGCACTGTATGGCAAATATACATCTGCAGAGTTGAAATTTTTGACTACCACATATGGTCATTTGTGAAGAGGGTAATATACATCTGCGACCTTTGTCACTGTGTCTACCACTATCTGGTCACTGTAAGGCAGTAATACACAGTCTGCAGAGGCGTGTATACGGGTGTCTCCACTATAGGGTCACGTATGGATAATTACAGTCTGCAGACCCTGTGTACACTGGTGTCTACCACATAGGTCACTGTATGGCAGAAATATACAGTCTGCAGAGACGGGTGTACACTGGTGTCTACCACTATATGGTCACTGTATGGCAAAAACAGCTGCAGAGACTGTTACACTTGCCAACCCTAAAAGGTCAGTGTATGGGGGTAAATAAGTCTGCAGAGCCTGGACACTGGTGTCCCACTATAGGTCACTGTTTTTGTGGAAATTTTTTTTACGTGAAAGGGGTTTTATTTTCAACACATTTTGGGCGTTATCTCCCACTTTCCTGGATGCTGAATATTTTCTCCCAACGTCTAGGAAAGCTGGGTGACAGCAACCCTTCAAATTAGTTTCTTCTAGAGCCCTTTCATGGGCATAGTGGGCGTGGGTTTTTTAAAAGGGGGGTGGCATGGGTGAAAGGGGGCGTGGGGAATGCAAATTGTTAATTCAGGGTTTGTGCCAGGGCGCATGACCTATAAATCAGCCCCGTTGCGAGAGGGGGGAAACGGAGATTTAAGGCAGGATGATGGAGGGGAGGGGAAGGAGAGCCTTGAAAGGGCAGGTTAGACTTTAAATGAATTCGCTGGGGAATGGGGAGTCAGTGAAGGGTTGGGAAGGGGAAGGCAGGGAGTAGCGGGGGGAGAAGGTGATAAGACGGGCAGCAAGTTGGAAAGTTTGAAGGGGAGCAAAAGTGCTAGATGGGAGGCTGCAGGGAGTGGTGTTGCAGTAGTCTAAGTGGAAAATGACAATGGCATAGACCAGCATTTTTGTAGTAAGGGTTTCGATTGGGGGTTTTTAAAGGGGGGTTAAAGGGGTATCCCCAAGGCAGGGACTTTCAGGGCTGGAGGAGGTGGAGCCTCTGCTGTGATAAAAAGATCAGGGGGGAAGGATGGGGTGGAAAAATGATAGTTTAGTTTTTACGTAAGTGTTAGGCGACGGGAGGAGAACAAGGAGGATATGGACGATAGACAGTCTGGCATCTGGGAGAGTAGAGAGTTAATGCCTGGGCTGAAGATGGGTGTCATCAGCAAACAAGTTAGCAAACAAAAGGAAACATTGCTTGTTTCATATAACAAACTGTTTTCAAGGTGAGAAAACTCCTTTAAACTTTCCCTGGGCTTTATGAGTGTAATCATTGGCTCTTAAGGTTCTTGTTCACAATCCAACCCAGGTGTTCAGATGATCTACCATAGGGTAGTTCCTACTGCAACTGTTGGATTGGCTTTGTTTGTTGAAGACCATACAAAGTCTTGTATATTCTGGGGGTCCCTTAAAATTCAGCTGCACTTTTGATTGCCATTATTGAAAACTTCAGTGGAGTGTTCCTTGTGATATCTATATGATATACAAAGATATCTTTCCTATTGTCATTGATACATTCCGGGGTGCAGTGCTCCTTCCTCCTCCTGTGGCTATATCATAACCATCTTTGATGCAGGTCAAGTATTAGCACTTTATTTATATATATGAATTATGTTTTGATAATTTCCAGCAATAATAGTGTATATACTATGTATATAGTGCATATACTATTGTTCCTCTATGAATCTTAGGAATTATTGCCATATACCGGGGCTGTACGGAATGCTGTTTTCTTTGACTTTTAATCAGGTTTATATATATATATTTATATATAGATATATCTATATATATATATATATATATATATATATTGATTAATAAAACTTATGTTCTCAATCTTAGGTGTTGGATGCTCTTTTATTACAAGTGTTGTGGATTTCAGAATTCTAGCCCCACCAATACTATAGTGCTATTATTGCCCTTTCTTAACCAAAGATGGTATTGTAGTTGACAATGTCAAAACCATGACACATATTATACCACTTAAAGTTTTTTTTTTCACCATGCTGTTTCACAGAGCCACAGCCAGTTTCAGACTCACACTTCCTGGTTAGGCTCGGGTAGGCCTACAGTGATTGGCATATCAGCTATGATAATCATAGCTGATCCTTCTACAGTGGCATGACTACTTGAGTTTTATAATCTGTGGTGCACAAGGCTACAGAGCATTAAAGGGGTTGTCTCACTACAAAGATTGGTTTTCAGCTTAAAGATCTTTAAAAAAACAATCAACTTTCCAATGTAGATCAATTACCATTGTCCCACTGTTTTCCAGATATCTCTTCTTGTAGGGGCACCTGAGCGCTTTTCAAGGTCCCTATGGTCACCGACCTGCTTGTTCTTTCTTATAGGCTGCCGGCTCCTGGTTTTTTTCATACAGGTCGGGGCGGGAGCGCGCTCGTTCACCCAGCGCACTCCCTCTCTTCTCCGTCCTGTCTTCCTGCTCTCAGCACAGAGCGCACAGAGCAGTGAGTTACGGCATTCAGCTGGCTGCCTGTCACTCCCCTCCTCCCCTCCCGAGTTAACTGCTGAAGCGCTGGGCTGCTAATGTCTCTGCTAATGATTTATTACTGCCTTACACATGTGGGAGGGGGAGAGTAACAGGCAGGTGTTGTTGAAGTGTTACACATCGCTCTACTCACAGTAGAACTATGTGTTTTATGACCCAGAAGATAAGTGCCGGAAGCAACTGTTTCATCCACTCTCCGTGGATGCAAATAAATCACTGGGGAGGAATGCAGGCAGGAGTTAGAGGTAACTTCAGGATCAGGACAAAACTTCTAACTATTTATTGTCTATTGTTTATCTTGATCATGGAAGCTCTGCCTCCCGTTGCTTATGCAGAATGAATTACTGCAAGCAGCGGGAGCGGAGCAGGGGACACAGTGATGACGTCACCTAGGGGAAGGGGGAGGGGGAGAGGGTTAGAAGAAAATGCCAAGCCCGCCCTCGTTTTCAAAAATCAGAGAATGAAAACAGGACAAAGGTAGGCTTAACTCTCGACATGAGACATCCCCTTTAAGGATTAAAACTTGTCATTAATTTAGATAAACAAGTTCATGTGCTAGAGATAAGACTCAGCAGGGAGTGACTCTGTATGGTTGGATGGCAGCTTGGAGCTCTGTAAGAGAAGAGAGAGCAAAAAAGGGGGTGATTACTAAGAGAAACTTGTGTACAGTAGAAGTAAAAAAAAAATCTCCTTTATCCCCTAAACAGAGCAAAATTAGAACAGCAAAGTATTTGGAAATAGTCTTCATTTACATTTCCCTACATGATAAAAGCTAATCATGATAAGAAAACCCCTTTTACCATTCCACCTATTTGGATAGCTACTGTATTACTTTTTGTACAACTCCCACGTGTATCATTCTGTAGCTTGCACCTAAGTAGGTGCTCCCTGCAGCTTGGCTACAAACTGTATCACTACCTGAAGACAACTGTCCTGTATTGGTTAGCACAGTTTTCCATGCTCCCTCCAGCACTTCCATTTCTGTGGAGTATCTAACCTTTCATTGTCTACACTGTGGCTCTCATTTTCTTAAGCCAGGTCTTGGAATACAGCTGCCACCGAATAGGGTGCACCATTTTTTACTTACACTGCTTACTTCTTGACTGGTACAACAAAAACTTACTTTGTTATCTTTCTGCATTTTAATTGCTTCACGTACAATATTAATGAGGGAAGAATTGGTCTTAACTTGTATATAATTCCTCACTGCTTGACACAAATTGATCATGCAGCACATGGTCAGGAACATTTACTGCACTGAACCCTTCATCATCCTTTTAAGTCTGTTTCACAATCTTTGAACAGAAAAAGTTTCTCCTTGTTGAATCCTTGTATAGGACTTTTTGCCTCGGGTCTTTTGCTGAAGTATTATCCCCATAAAGATTATCCAGATTAGTGATAATATTGTCCAGGGTGGTCCTCAGTTCTGCATAAAAGCATTGATTTCCAAGCTTTCCCCTCCAGTCTGGCTAACAGCTAACATATGGTATAATCACAGTGCCATTGGGAGGCACTCAATGCAGTCTTTAAAGGGATTGTCTCACCATGCTGCTTCAAAGAGTCACAAGCAGCTTCAGATTCACACTGCCTTGTAAGGCTGAGGGTGGTTCTATAGCAGTTATTAGCATATTAACCCCTTAATCCACCTGGACATATGGGTACGTCCTGTTGGTGTTAAGGAGTTGTGCAGCAGGATCACAGCGCCGGGTGTTAGTGGCTGATTACAGCTAACACCCAGTGGTTACCCCCTCTACCTCCTGCCTGATAACAGAGGGGGGAGCAGAGTGCATTTCTCAAATTTGTTTCATCATTTCAGGCTGTATGTATAACTGTTTACAGCAATGCAAGTGTTCTGGTTACAAGGAGCTTATGGAGGGAGGTGACTACTCTGCAGGCATGAGAACTGACCATTGTAGGAGGTTTGCAGAGCTGTGACATCCTCTCCCTTCCAATGCTCACACAGAATGATGATGTCACTAGTCTTCAGTGAGGGAAGACATGTCTCCAGGAAGGAGAGAGCCACCCATGGATCTGAAGCTGTAAGAGAGAGAGAGTAACAGCTTAAGTCTGCGAAAGTCTGTACTGAGAAAACTCCTTTAAGTCTGTAGGAAAACTACTGACCTCCAAGGACTGAAAATAAGTGCTTTTCAATAGTAAACAAGCTAAATTTGTTATTGATAAAGACTGCTCCACCTGACCATGGTGACATCTGTCTCTGCTCTCTGTCTAATCAGGAAGGTAGACATAGATGGTAACCCAGAGATACTTGTGTACACTCGGAGCAGATGAAAATAATAATAAAAAAGTTACACATATTTGATATCGCCGTGTCCGAAAAAGTCCGATCTATTAAAATATATCACTTATCCCGTATGCTGAACACCATAGAAGAAAAAAAAATCCAAATGTTAAAATTGCATTTTTTTGGTCCTTTCATGTCCTATAAGAATTTCAATAAAAGTGATCAAAAAAGTTGCATGCATTCCAAACTGCTAGCAATAAAAAGTGCACTTCAGCCTGCAAAAAATGCACCCTCACTGACGTCCATAGGTGTTAGTACAAAAAGTTATTGGTCGCACAATATGGCACCGAGACGCAAATTTAAAAAATAGAAAATGTTTGAAATATTTTTAAGCCACCAAAACATAATGGAAACTATGAATGTTTGGTATTGGTGGATGTGTATCAAACTGTAGAATACAGGTAACATAATTTTTACTGAAGAATGAACTCCGTAAAAAAAACCTCTCGCAAACATGACGCAAGTATTTTTTTTTTCACATTTTGCCCCACTTTTGCGGTTTCCCAGTATATTCTATGGTACGACAAATGTCACCGTTAGAAAGTACAACTTGCCCCGCAAAATAAAAGCCCTCATATGTCTATGTAGGTGGAAAAGTAAAAACGTTATGGCTTTTGGAAGGCGAGGAGGAGAAAAATGAAGAGTAATATTTTTTTTTCCTTGAAGGATTAAAGGGTTAAGCTTCTCTATAACTAGCTGAATCACTACCAAGACATAATTTCAGGAGGTTTCCAAAGCCCAAAAAAGTTCCAGTAATCTGAGGAGTGAAAAAAATTGCTGATCTGTAAATAAACTAAACTTGTTAGAGATAAAGTATCTGCTCCAGATTATGGTGACATCATTCCCTTCTCCATGCCTTATCAGAAGTGAGAGCAGGATGGTAACCAGAGAAACTTCTGTGTACTCAGAGCAGATAACATTTCTCTTATCTCCTGACTAGGGCAATATGAAAAGACCAATGTATTTAAAAAAAAAGTCTTCATTTATTCTTCCCTTCATGTTGAAAGGTAAGCTTCGTAATGAGTATACCACTTTAAGTAGTGCAGATTTGCCATAAAATTTAGGGGACATTAAAGACTACCTATCACCTCCAGGGAAACCTCACGAAGTAACAGAAGATTAAAATACAAACACTTCCTTAAATATGCTTAATTAGGGAAATCAAAGCATTTCACTTGTAATTCTGCTTTAAAAAAAGCGCTGGACCTTTAAGACAGCTCTGAAGTCGGGCCAAGTCGGCACATGACAGCTTGATGGATGACAGTTGTATATAATCTCCTGCCTCTGAGCTGCAAGAGTCCACTGTGCGGGGGGGGAAATAACACTAGTAGCAATGTAATGTAGATGCCTATAAACACTTTTACACTATGTCCTCAGTGTGCTGTGCCTATTGTACTGTATGTAGCAGCTTTGTCCTCAGCTCCCCCTGCACAGGTGGTATAGCACAACAGAAAGAGAATCCCTGCTACCTACAGAGCTCTGCTAAGAAAGTAAAAGCAAAATCTATTCCCCTGTATTAATAACATGAGCCCTCTGCATTGTTAATAACATGTATTGGAAAAAAGTCTTACAATTTCATCTACTATATTTTGTGTATTTGTTTGGAGGTGATAGGTGCTCTTTAAGAAGCGTTCCCATTCTGAAAGCAATGGAAAAATATGGTAGCAGAATGACTAATATATTACTGCTAACAGTGACCCTGCTCACAGTGCTAAAACGTAAACTTGGGTGAAATTACAAGGATTAAAGATGAATTGAAAGAGAAACAAAACTCTCTAGCTCGAGGCCAAGGACTTCAATTATGTTGATGTCCCCCCTTGGAATAGTAGCATCAAGGAGTTACATATGGTTGATCCACCATAGACCTGCTTACACCTCTGTGGGTTTCTAGATAGGTTCCCTAAAAGTGAGGACGATGCGCTCTTCTTCTGGATGCACTATGGTCCTTGCTACTTCTGTCTACATAGTTCTTTGCAGCAGCTAGCCATTACCTTTTACAAGTGCCAATCACGCACTTAAACACTAATCCATTTAACAACAGGGGGCCACACATTGGCAGAAAAATACATTGTTCCAGTGCTTTCAAGATGTCCAGAAACTCTAAAATATAAGTCACATTGTGACTTTCCTAGAATGATTCCAGCCCAAATTCTGGCGAGCAGCCTCATCCGATTTCTAGGCAACCAGACACTTCTAATCCTATTTATCATTGTAGCCTTGGTGGTTTGACCTGCAGCTCTGCTGTTCCAGTTGCACAGCTATGTTTGGTAGGTGGTGAGATCAGGCCTGTCAGCTTATTTATAGGCGGAAGTGTTCTGCAATGCCTCTCCTGTTGATTAAAAGCATCTTCACATAATTGACATCACCTATAGCGGTACTCGGCTATCTTCATCAATTATATAGACTTTAAATAGAGCTGCAGCACGTGTGCTCAACCCCTGCTCTATTGCAGTACTTCCTGACTGTCAAGGGCTGTTTCAGAGATTGTGGGAGTCCCTGTCCAAGCAGATATGTAGGGTGACATCTATGTAACTTTGCACCTACACACCGGTTCTAAAGAGATATAGAGGAGTGTACAATATGACAGTATGAATTAATGTGTTATGCGGCAAACATTTTGCCGCATAGTGTTATGAGCCAAATTTTGTATGGCAGTTTCGTACAAACTTTGGCGCATTCTTGGTGTATTCAGAAGTATTGTGTCTAGACAGACAAGTTTGGCCATACGACCGTTCATACATCTATAGAATAGCGTGGAGGCAATTTTTTTTGCTATAATATATGCCAAAAAAATGGCGCAGGCGAGTGAATAGATATCGCCCTTAGCATCTACAGTATGTTGTGAATAAGTGATATATGTTAATTGTGTGAAAACCCCTTCAAGAATATCTATCAACTCATAAGAAATCTTATGAAGTAAAAGGAAACCTTTCTAAACTTTATACAATTAATAATTAAATCAATAGTTCTTTAGTAACTAAGTTCTGGCCCTTTATAAAGGGAAAAAAGTCAGATTAAAGGGGTATTCTCACTATGCTGTTTCACAGAGTCACAGGCGACTTCAGACTCACACTGCCTCATAAGACTGTGGGTTGTTCTATAGCAGTGATTAGCATATTTAATTCCTATAGCTAGCTGAGCATTATAATGACATATAGTAAGTGCAGGAAATTTAAAGGGTTTTCTCGCTACAAAGATCATATCTGTAATGATGGGGACAGTAAAAAATAAGTAAAAAATAAAACTTTTGCAATCGGTTTGCATTAATTAAATCATTTAGTAGAGCAGATATGAGCTACTCTCTGTGTTTCTAGAGCTAAATCAGCAGCCTGATATTTAGTCCAGCCCTGTCGGGCTGTGATTGGCTGTCTGCACTCTGTGCCTTCTCCCCTCTGAGCTGTGTGAAACTGAAAGTGAAACAGCTTTCTGTGCTGGCTGTGTCTGTGTTATAAAGGCTGTCTGAGCGTCTCTAGCTCATCTCCCAGTGATCATGTTATGTGAAGGATCTGGGCAAATACTCTAGTCTCTAGCTGCTAGACTCACTCTCACCCATATAACACAGTCTTATACACTTTGCTCCCCCTCTACCTCCTGTCTGATAACAGAGGGGGAAGAAGAGTTCATTTCTCACATTTATTTAATAAATTCAGGCTGTATTTATAACTGCTTACAGCAACACAGGTGTTCTGGTTACAAGGAACTTGTGGAGAGAGGTGACAGCTCTGCAGGCATGAGAACTGACTACTGCAGGAGCGTGGACTTTCCTCTCCCTTCCATGCTCCACACTGGTAATGTTGATGTCCACTAGTAGTGTTGAGCGATTTTTTATCGACAAAGTTGAAATCGCAAGGTTTTTATGGTGATCGAAATATCAGAATCATGCGATAATTAGGTTAATTTCTGTGTAACATCTATTAACATCGGGCCTTTTTCGGCGCTTCCTGTAATTTGGCGGCCAGCAAATCAGATTTACAGATAGTGCATGGTGGGTGTGTGTGCGACGTCATGACTGGGATGTGTTTGTTGCGAATTGGGCTGGAAAAAATCACATTGATAGTTTTACATAGACTGCGTTTCCTGTTTCAGCTCAGTGTCTCTCAGCGTCTAATAGGGATAGGGACCTGCGTTCTGCCTGTGGCCCAACAGCTCAGCGAATATTAGTCTATTTCTGCACAGAGAAACCTTACTATTAGCGTGATCACCTTCCAATTTATGGTTAGATTAGGGATTTGAACATTTTTTTATGTGTTAGCTAGAGAATTTTAAAGCAGAATCTACCACTGTAAATTACGGCGGTGGAGGGGGGGGAGGTGGGGTGGGGCGGGGCCCCGTGGTGCGAACACAGACAGCTCTATCTATAAAGAACACTGGTAAAGCGTCAACCTAGATTAGTGTAGACATTGTAGGGATATCTTGATTCATTAACAGTTTGCTATTGAATATTTCCTGGGATTATTGGCAGCCTGAACTTAATATTGGATAAACTTCATTTCTTGTAACTGCTGGTCTCTTTGTTAGCTGCAAACTACACTTTATTATCCAGTATACATTTCAGATAGGTGTGCAATTTTACCATTACACCTGAGACTGTTGAATATATCCACCTTGCACTTAAATTAAAAAACCAGCAATCTTGTAGTCAGCACAGGTTGTTTGTTGCCAAAAATACCGTAGTATCGACGAAAAACATCACAGTTACGTGTTTTTTGACTTTTGCGCACCCAGCCTGTTCATTGACGCAGCTTCTAGTAAATCTTAAAACAGCAATTCTATATTTCACCCACAGGTGAATTGAAAGGTGCATAAAATACAGTTTTATTATATCAAAAACATAACAGTTAGTGTTTTTTGACTTTTGCGCACCCATTCACTGTTATTGACGCAGCTTTCTACGTAAATCTTAAAACAGCTACTAATTTCTTATTCACCACAGGTGAATGAAAGGTGCAAAAAATTACGTTTATTATAATCAAAACATAACAGTTAAGTGTTTTTATGACTTTTGCGCACCATCACTGTTCATTGAAGCAGCATCGACGTAAATTCTTAAAAACAGCAATTCTATATTTCACCACAGGATGAAATTGAAAGGCCTGCAAAAAAAACAGTTTATTATTTCAAAAAATTAACAGTTACGTGTTTTTGACTTTTGCTCACCCGCATGTTCATTGACGCAGCGATCTCGTAAATCTTAATACAGCAATTCTATATTCACCACAGGTGAATTGAAAGGAGCAAAATATACAGTTTATTATATCAAAACATAACAGTTAGTGTTTTTTGCTTTTGCGCACCCGCACTGTTCATTGACGCAGCATTCTACGTAAATCCTTAAAAACAGCAATTCTATATCCCACAGGTGAATTGAAAGGTGCATAAAAGATTACAGTTTATTATATTCATAAACATACAGTTAGTGTTTTTTGACTATTGCGCACAGCATGTTACATTGACGCAGCATCTACGTAAATCTTAAAAACAGCAATTCTATATTCACCACATGGTGAATTGAAAAGGTGCAAAAAATCAGTTTATTACTATTCAAAACATAACATTACGTGTTTTTTGACTTTTGCGCACCCAGCACTGATTCATTGAGCAGCATCTACGTGTATAAATCTTAAACAGCAACCAAATTTTAATATTCACCCAGGTTGAATTGGAAAAGGTTGCAAAAAAATAAGTTTATTATATCAAAACATAAACAGTTAGGTGTTTTTTTTGATCTTTTGCGCAACCTGCACTGTTCTTGCACGCGAGCATCTAACTAATCTTAAATCAGCAATTCTATTATTCACCAGGTTGATTGATAGGTGCAAAAAATACTGTTTATTATATCAAAACATAACTAGTTACGTGTTTTTTGACCTTTTGCACACCAGCACTGTTCATTGACGCGCATCTACGTAAATCTTTTAAAACAGCAATTCTAGATTCACCAACAGGTGATTTGAAAGGGTGCAAAAAATTCCGTTTATTATATCAAAACATAACAGTTACGTGTTTTTTTGACTTTTGCGCACCAGCACTGTTTCAGTGACGCAGCATCTACGTAAATCTTTTCAAAATCAGCAAATTCTATATTCACCACAGGTTGAATTGACATAGGTGCAAAAATACAGTTTATTATATCAAAACATAACAGTTACGTTGTTTTTTGACTTTGCGCACCCAGCCACTGTTCATTGACGGGAGCATCTACGTAAATCTTAAACAGCAATTCTATATTCACCAAGATGAATTGAATGTGCAAAAAAAATACAGTTTTATTATTCAAAACATTAACAGTTATGTGTTTTTTGACTTTTGGCGCACCAGCACTGTTAATTGATGCTGCATCTACGTAAAATCTTAAAACTGCAATTCTATATTACCATCAGGTGAATTGAAAGGTGCAAAAAATACCGTTTATTATATTCAAAACATAAAGTTACGTGTTTTTTGACTTTTGCGCACCCAGCACTGTTCATTGACGCATCATCTACGTAAATCTTAATACAGGCAATTCTATATTCACCACAGGTGAATTGGAATAGGTGCAAAAATATTCAGTTTATTATATCAAAACATAACAGTTACGTGTTGTTTTGACTTTGCGCACCAGCACTGTTCAATTGCGCAGATCTTACGTTAAATCTTAAATCAGGCAATTCTATAATTCACCACAGGTGAAATGAAAGGTGCAAAAAATTACCTGTTTATTATAGCTAAAACATTAACAGTTACGTGTTTTTTGCTCTTTACGCACCCAGCAATGTTCATTGACACAGCATTACGTAAAGCTTAAAACAGCCAATGTCTATATTCACCACAGGTGAATTGTAAAAAGGTTGCAAAAAATACAGCTTTTTTTATATCCAAAACATAAGTTCGTGTTTTTTTTGACTTTTGCGCACCAGACAATGTTCATTGTGGACGCAGATTACGTAAATCTTAAAACAGCATTTCTAAATTCACACAGGTGAACTGTAAGGTGCAAAAAATACAGTTTATTATATCAATACATTAACAGTTACGTGTTTTTCTGTCTTATTGCGCACCCACGGCACTGTTCATTGACGCAAGCATCACGTAAATCTTTAAACACCTATACTATATTCACCACAGGTGAATTGAAAGGTGCAAAAAAATACAGTATATTATAGATCAAAACTTAACAGTTACGTGTTTTTGACTGTTGCGCAGCCCAGCACTGGATTCATTGACGCCAGCATCTACGTAAATCTTAATAAGCATTCCTATATTCACACATGGTGAATTGAGAGGTGCAAAAAAAATTACAGTTTATTATATCAAAACATAACAGTTAGTTGTTTTTTGACTTATGCCGCAATCCCAGCAGATGTTCATTGACGCTGCATCTCGTAAAACTCTTAAATAAGCAATTCTATATACACCACAGGTGAATAAAGTGCAAAAAAATAGTTTATTATATCATAAAACATAACTGTTTCGTGTTTTTTTTGACTTTTGCGCACCCAGCACCTGGTTCATTGCGCAGCATTCTACGTAATTCTTAAAAACAGCAATTCTTTATTCACCACAGGTGAATTGAAAAGGTGCAAATAATACAGTTTATTATATCAAAACATAACAGTTACGTGTTTTTTGACTTTTGTGCACCAGCACTGTTCAATTGACGCTAGATCTACGTAAATCTTAAAACAGCCAATTCTTTATTCACCACAGGTGAATTGAAAAATGTGCAAGAAATACAGTTTATTATATCAAAACATAACCGATCGTGTTTTTTGGGACTTTTTGCCTCAGTCTGATTTGTGGATAGACACCTTGCAGTAAAATTTGAATTCCAGCAATTTGTTTTGATTAGGGGATTTGAGAATACTGTGATTTGCTGTCTTTTTAATAAGGGACTTTCCAAACTATTCCATACATTCTCAAATGTTTATAATTCTGAACATGGAGCGAAATGCAGGTGGTAAGCGAGCAAGAGGGGGGGATAGAACATGGAGGTAGAGGGTACGGAGAGTAATAGGTTGCTCCTTCCAGTGCTGGCGACAAACACGCCTGCCAGCGGATCTCAGTTGCAGGACCGTCAGGCCTGTCATCGCTGGGGTCAGGCCTGTGAATCCTAAGTAAAGACGAACACGTCGCCATCTGGCCTTCAGTGGTTAATGCCAACTGCATCTAAGCAGTCTACCTCTCGTCTCGAGTCAACGGCCACAAATCATCATCAGCATATCAGCATCTGTACAACATGAAGCAGACAAATGTCAACTCGTGTAAACCCCCCACACACTGTGGATAATCCATTTTCTGAAGGACCTCTTTGAGGACAAATGCGGTTGGGGTCAGAGAAGGCATGTTAAAAGATAAGAAGGGCAAAAAAGGATGATTTTCTCTGCTATGACGCCCAAGTTACTGATGCCAATCAGAGGAGGTGAAGGATGCGGTCAATCGGCGGGCAAAAATCACGGGCGGTCAGCAACGCCTTGCAGTGGGTGCACCCTTGCTTGTAGCCCGCAGCTTCTGGATGCAGAATGGTAAGGACGGACAGTCACCTGTGTTGATGATGATGATGATGAGACATTGCGGATCCATCCTGTCTTTTCCGCAGAATTTGCTTGCGAGCGCTTCATCAGTGGTCGGTGGAGGAAAGACGCATGGGGTAGTAGGTAGTGTCAATACGGGTCCGGCCACAATAAAAGGGAGAGGGCGGTAGCAGAAGTCGCTGATATGATTCCGCACAGCCACGGTCAGCGCAAAACCCCGCTCCTCGCTTTATGCCGTTCAAAAAGGTCCAGGACATCTCAAGCCTAGGCATCTTTGGTGCAAGCCTCTGATTCACCAGCGATGTCATAGCCGCCTTTCCGTAAACTCATAAGTAGAGGCAAGAACCTTTAAGTGGTATCACCACCAACATGTCTAGTCACATGCAGCGAATGCATGAGTTGAAATGGAGGGAACAATTGGCCAAAAAAAGGCCAGACCGTCGCCGGGCCTCAACCACTGTCACACCCTCTGTCTCCCGCCTCCTCCTCCTCCGCCTCCACCAAGCGTTCCTAGCTGCCCATGTCTCTCAGAGTCAATGATCATGGGGATCAGCCTCCGCTTCAGCCTCCACCGTGCCAAAGTACCACCAGCCACCATCAGAGACCCATATCCTTCCCTTCTCCTTCCGCCAGTTGTCGACTCGCACGCCGTAAATGCGGCCAGGTCTTTAGCAGCCAGCCTTCTGTCTTCCAGGTTTGGGAGCAGAAGAAACACTTTAACCCAAACCATCCCAAAGCCAAAAAGCCTGAAGTCGGCATGCCCTGGCTTTTGGCCTTGGAACTGTTGCCTTTTCCGTATGGTGGACCACAGATGGGTTCCGACCACGTCATGGCCTTGCTCCTGCCCCCAATACCAAGATTTTTTTGTTTGCCCGAGCAGGCATTTCTTTGCCAGAAAAGCCATCCCTGCCCTAGGCCAGCACGTGTCATCTAATATTTCAAGCGCTGTTTGGTCTGCATCTGGTGTCCGGTAAAGGTTCCATCTCACCCACCGACACGATGGACTAGTAAGCCCGGCCAAGGGCCGCTATATCTCTGTGAAGCTCACTGGGTGAGCTGGCGTTGGATGTATCTGGGGTGACGGGGGGGTGGGTCTCAGGTCGGCGCACGCTCTTCAAAAAACAGCAGGATGGTGCAGGGGCTCTTTCCCCAAGGTCCTTGGTGGCACACGGTGCCCAGAGACAACAGAGCCGTGTTGAATTAATTCTGCCTTGCGAGACGTCCACACACAGGTCAGGAGCTGTGTACGGCTTAAGCAAACGAGAAACCGAGGCGCTGGATGGGGGTGGACAAGAACCTTGTGCCAGGCAAGGTGGGTGTGCGATATCGGGCGAAAATCTGCTGGCCGCCCTTAAGATCGGGTAGGCTGGAGGCAACATCTTGCCTGGCAATGTCATGACCTTGTCGACCAGGAAATTTCTAAAGACTACACGGTTCTGGACGGCCTGCTGAGAGGCTCGAGTTGAGTTCGCACTTCCGCCGTTCGCACCCTGCTTCGTCCCGCCTGGCTGCGTTGCAGCGTCAAGCTCGGCCTCCCGTCAACGTTCTCATTGTTGCGTTGGCAACACGCTGGAATTCCACCCTCCACATGTCCAGCGATTGTGGCCAGCATAGGCAATGCCATTACGCAGTAAGGTACGAATGTGACAATTGGCCTGGACAAGCTAGCCAGGTAGGGTACGGGGACCTCGGGGCGTGTTGAGTCCACCGAGAGGGAGGCAGGTGAAGTGCTCTGCACCATCCTTGCCAGTTTTTGAAGAAGCCACCAAAATAGTCAGTGCGGAGCAATTGCCCTTGTCAGATGACATTGTGGGGATCTTGATTTCTGGAACGATCGTTGGACAATCTGAAACATCAGGTCCCGCCAGCGACGGAGGAGGAGACGGACACAGATGCGAACATGGGTGCCTTTCTCTCGTCAAATCCACAAGGCCCGACAGTTTCACAATTTCATAGGTCTTCATTAGGCAGTGGTTCGGGTGGTCCAGAGGCTAGTGATGGGATGGCGCATCAGCTTCAGGGGTCGTGCATCATATCAGGCAAGTCACAGGGGCTGTGTTGAAGCTGTGCAGGAGTGGGCACGCGGAGGAGGAGGAGGAGTAGGAGGAGAGGCGAGGAGGAGGAGGGAGGTATTCCATAGACACCGATTGTTTACCGACTGTCCTGCCTTGGAAAGGAGGTTGGCAGGCGAATTTGAGGCGGAGGAGGAAGATGAGGAGATCAGTTTGCTAGTGGCCCCTCGACCCAGGACCCAGAGGCTTGGGAACATCAAGGCTCATCTCTCACATGAGTGCTTGAATGCTCCATTTCCTCAACAGAATCACTCGCTTAAGGCCATCAAATGAACAAACAGTTACTGGGTGGCCACCCTCCTGGATCCCCGGTACAAAATAAAAATCAGCACTTTCCTTCAACCCACCCACCAAATGAGAGTAATGCAGGAAATGGAGACCTTGTGATTGACCAACTGGAGACATCTGGTTGCGTTTTCTGCTTTCACGTTCCCCAATGTCACGGGGTACAACTTCAGCGTCGTGACAGACTGTAGAGTGGCAAGTAGGCGTAGCGGCAGCAGAAGGAGGTGGCAGAAGCTAATGGGGGTACCTTGGCATCTTTGTTTACACTCACCGAAGCATGCAATGCAGGGGCACAATCCAACACACAGATGATCAGCTTAATAAGGATCATGGTGCACGGGACTATCTGCGTCTCAACACCGATGTTTTTTGCATGTGTTCCGGACCCCATAGACTTCTGGGTATCAAAATGGACGTATGGCAGAGCTGGCTCATCACGCCATAGTAGGTGTGTGTCCTGCCAGCAGCCGCGTCATATCTGAGGGACCTTCAGACTCAGCTGGAGGAGTAATTTACAGACAAACGCATCCGGATTTCCACAGATAATGTGGAATCGTTTGACTTTCATTCATGATGAATCAGGATGGATCTTGCTGATGTTGTGGCCCCCAATTTGCCGAGGTCAACCGTTAGTTGCCAGTCTTACTTTCACATTCCTTTTCAATAAAGAAATGGTCCTCTTGAAAAACTTTTTTTAAACATGATCATTCTTACTGCTATTTTTATTTCTTTTCCCAAACAGTTCATTTTGCTGGTTTTGCTGTGAGGATAACTGTAAAGTACAGCAGGTTTCGATGACTACACGTATTCCATTTGGCTCACTTTATCTTAATAAGTCTTTGCGATTGTCAATGGTTTTGAGGGTTCATGTTGCTGTGAGATTACAGCGAATAATCATGGTCCTTTGGAACAGAAATGTGACTTCTAAGTGGCATCTTCTCCCTCACAATTTTTATGAGTGGCTGTGAAAGTCATTATTTATAATTTTTTGGGGCGTCATGTTGCTGTGGATACAGCTATAATGATGGTTCCTTTGGAACAGAAATGTTGGTTCTAAGTGGCATTTCTCCTCATACAATTTTTAATAGGGCTGAGATGGTAAGTTATAATTTTTGGGTGTCATGTTGCTGTGAGATACAGCTTTAATTATGGTCCTATGGAAACAGAAATGTGGGGCTTTTAAGTTGGCATTTCTCCCTCCACAATTTTAATAGTGGCTGGAGGGAAAGTCATATTTAATTTTATGGGGAATGTAGCTCGTGATATACAGCAATAAATCATGGTCCTTTGTATCAGAAATGTGGCTTCTAAGTGGCTTTGATCCCTCACAATTTTTAACAGTGGCTGGATTGAAGTCATTTTTATATTTTTTGGGTCATGCTGCTTTGAAATGCAGTCAATATCTCAGGTTCCTCCTATTATAAAAAAATGTTGTTTCAACAAGGACATTTGTTCTTCCACAATTGACCAAAGTGGCTCATGGTCATTGCTTTGAATTTTTGGGGCATTTTTGCTGTGACATGCAGTATTACTACAGGTCCTATTCTAAAAAATGTTGGTTTCATAACAGGACATTTGTTCTTCACAATTGTAAGAGTGCGTCAAGGTGATGGTCTGTCAGAAGACAGGAATAGGTAGGGACACTGTAATGGACACATGTTGCAAAATGACTTGGTTTTGCAAGATCTTATAACATAGATATTCAATCCCTGTATGAGGACAACCCATTTTAATACAATTTAAAAAAGAGAAACATAGACATGGTGGGATTCCATCTATTTTAAAAATGTCTGTTTTTAGAATTACACTACAAAAAATTGCATGTAAAAAATAGCTGTTAAAAAAATTCCTCTGAATTGTTTACATGGGATTCGGTACAGGAAAACTTGACAGATGTAGGTTTATTTCAGAGGACATGGACAATGGAGCAAGGACAGAGAACAAAGTACAGAGGACCATTTCTCAGCACGTTGAGTAAATGAGAAAAAGAATGCCAGGATAAAGGAACCTGGGTGTAACAGGTGCGTTTAAACCACCAGTATTTCCAAAGTGAAGCTCAATTGGATCCACACTCTTACGGAAGGGGCAAGCGCTTCCCAGGTATTGGACTGTGTACAGAGGAAGGCTGGAGTTCTCACACTTCCGCTTCCGCATCTGTTCAGCACGACAGTTTTCGTTTGCTGCGTCATCAGGGCATTTTAACCTGCGTGTTTAATAGATGACGGACGCCCCAGCCTGGGTTTCACCGCAACCCACTGTAAATCCTCGGCCCTGGGTCATGCTCTGTGGCCAGGACAGGTATAGTCAATGTCAGTGAAACTAAATGGTTGTTGAAAGACTCCTTTTCGCACTTTTAAATGTGGGGGGTAATGCAGGTTTGGGGGCTCCTGCTTGGACAGGAAGGTATAGTCACAGTCCAGTTCAATCTAAAATGGTGGTTGAAAGAATCTTTTTACGGCACTTTTTAAAATGTGGGGCGTAGGAGGTTTGGTGGCTCATTGCTGTGGCCAATGGAAGGTATAGTCAATGTCCAGTTCACTAAAATGTTGGTTAAAAGACTCCTTTTTCCGGCACTTTTTAAATGTGGGGGTCTTTGCAGGTTTGGGGCTCATGCTGTGGCCCTGGGGACAGGTATAGTCAATGTCAGTGAAACTAAATGGTGGTTGAAATGACTCCTTTTTCGGCACTTTTTAAATGTGGGGTCATGCAGGTTTGGTGCTATGCTTGGCCCATGGACAGGTATAGTCAATGGTCCCAGTGAAACTAAAATGGTGGTTGAAAGGATCCTTTTTCCGGCAGACTTTTTAAATGTTGGGGTCATGCAGGTTTGGGGGGCTCATGCTGTGGCCCAGGACAGGTATAGTCAAGGTCCACGTTTGATGAAACTAAATGGTGGTTTGAAGACTCCTTTTTCCGGCACTTTTTAAATGTGGGGGTTCATGCAGGTTTGGGGCTCATGCTTGCGTTCCAGGACAGGGATATTCATAAATGTCCAGTTCAAGTAACATGATGGTTCAAATCATCACTGCCTTCTGGCTCTTTTTAATTTTGTGGGGTGATGCAGGTTTAAGGGTCAGGCTGTGGGTACAAAGACAGGGCTAGTAAATGGTTCTGTGACTTTTTTTCTGTGATTTGTATACCTAAGTGTGTTGCCTAGATGTAGCTCGTATCCATTTGGATGTGTGGATGTTCATTTCAGCTTTCCAAGCTTGTTTGGGTGTAATAATGAAGGTGTTGTTGCTCTCCATAGACCTTTAATGGTTCATCGCGCATAATCGATGCCTCACTTTCGAAAAAACACTGATCGATATCGGCCGACTATCGACTATCGAACGATCTCGATAGCCAACGCAATCGCTCAACACTAGTCACTAGTCTTCAGTGAGGGAAGACATGTCTCGTGGGAGGAGAGAGCTGCCCATGGATTTGAAGCTGTAAGAGACAGAGTAACAGCTCAAGTCTGTGAAAGCCTGTTCTGAGTAAACCCTTTTAAATCTGTAGAAAAACGAAATTAACTTTTAAGGACTGAAAATAAGTGCTTATCAATAATAAGCTAATTTTGTTATTGATAAAGACTGCTTCGCCTGACCATGGTGACATCTGTCCCTGCTTTCTGTCTAATCAGGAAGGGAGACATGGATGTGTGCACTCAGAGCAGATAAAAACTCTTTCATCTCCCGACCAGAGCAATATCGAATAAGCAATGTATTTAATAAAAATCTTCATTTATCTTTCCTGACATGTTAAAAGTTAATCATTGTAGTGAGAAAATCCTTTTAAGTTGATTTTTCAGATTCAGCAGTGATGGATCTCTATTTTGATAGATTACTACATACATCCAAACTGGGACAGTACAGTGTGAAGGTGGGAGATTACGAAATTGAAGCATAGAAAAGAAAATCTGTGCTACTGTCTTATTTCATACAGGATGTTAATGTTTTAATAGCTATACAGATAGCATCTCTCTCTACCTGGTGTCCAGCCCCACAAATTTACACTTTGGTCAGTCTTCTACTGACAACTTCTGGCTTCTTTCAAGCGTGGGGGTAAGAGCCTTCTCTCTCCGGCTCCACTGTCGCTCCCAATTCAAGGTAGCTGACCACACCACCTGATCACTTATAGTCCCAGGCTTTTATAGACTTCCAGGGACCTTTCAAAAACAGCTCCTGGAACACAGGGAGTAGGCACCCACCCAACACGTTGCCCACTCCCGATAAGGGGCTGATCCAGAAACAGCTGAAACAACCACACTACTTTATACCATCGCCAACCACTTACACTGAGTAAGGTGAAACACAGAATGAAGACCAGACAGAAAAACACAAAGAAGAGTGGTCAGTCAAAAATGGGTCAGAACCAGAGGAGGCAGAAAAGGTACAAAAGCGACAGGCAAAAAATGTCAAAAAGTTCTGAAGATCCAATAAAACAATCCAGGAAGAAAATGCTAGCTCAATTACAAGTCTATCACAAGCACTGGACAAGAGAATATGTAGTCTTCTTAAAGGGTTTCACCAGGAAAAGAAGAAAACTAAATAGATAAACTACATGTCATAATGAATAAATTCCTAAATGACGTTAATTAGAAAAGTCTGTTGGTTTTGTCTAGGGGATAATCATTGTAGAAGAACAAAATGGCCACTGAGCTCCTTCCACAGCAGAAACTTGTCCTACAGGAAGTAGGACAGACTCTGAGTTACTTCCTGGTTAGGCTGACCTGGTTAGGCTCAGGAAGGGGAACATCTCTCCTTAAGGAGAGCACCGAACGAATGGCGTGTACAGATTTGTTTTGCCTTTTTGCACTCTACGAAGCATTTGCATATCACAAGGCATTATGGGAAAGGGACTGAGAAGCCCACAGCGCTCTCTGTTGGATGTAACAAATCCTCAATTTGCTTTTGACCTACTAGGTCTTGAGAAAGCAAAAAGGATTTTAACCAAGCCAGGATCTCTCATCTGCAGACAACGCTGTTTTGGGATTTTTGTCCCTCATCAGTGCAGAGCAGAGCGATACTAGCTGGCTGCGTGGGAGGCATCAAGTGGCTCAGGAAGGGAAGATCTCTCCTTAAGGAGAGCACCAAACGAACGGCGTGTAGAAATTTGTTTTGCCTTTTTGCACTCTACGAAGCATCTGCATATCACAAGGCATTATGGGAAAGGGGCTGAGAAGCCCACAGCGCCCTACTAGGTCAAAAGCAAATTGAGGGTTTGTTACATCCAACAGAGGGCGCTGTGGGCTTCTCAGCTGGGAGGAAGCGGCTGTGGTGGGAAATGTAGTTTTCATACAGCGCACCTAGCAACTATAGCTCCACCCATTGGCCCAGTGAGGAGAAAGATCAAACATGGCAAAAATGTGTGATATAACAGCATCTGTAAGTCATTCACACTCTGGATTGTGAAAGATATTTACTGCTTATATTTAGTATTACTGCACAACATGGTTGTCTTAGTCCGGTTCCAGGACATGATAGGACCGGCCCTCTGACATCCAGACCAAACAGAACCCAGACAGACAGGAAAGAAAGGTGAGTGGAGAAGACAGCTGTCACTCAACAATCAAGCAGAACGATCTGCAGCCCACCCCTAGGGCTAGTAGAGTAGCAAACGGGTGTGGTGGAAAGCTGTCAATCATACCACAACACAGAAATAAAACAGTGTTCAGACCAGTGCAAGGAACATGCATAATTCAGATACAAATCATAGCAAAAAGCGCAGTCTATCGCACCTCACTGGCAGAGGACTGCGCAGCGGTCTGAGCAGGCATAGTCATGACAGTTTTTTTGGTTCTTCTAATTGCTACTGACAGTTTATCCAGAACTAGAGCCAAGATGTGCCCCTAGAGCCCTAGCTTGCGTGGAAGTGCATACCGAAGCATGGTACAGGCCTTTTCGTAACTCATATCCTTCTTCTCCTTAGCCCCTGTCCTCCATCCAGTGAATTTAGAAAGGTCTTCTTTTCCTGAAGGCTGAAGTCCTCTCTCTTGGAGTTGCTGTTTTTTAGTCTCAGCAATCAGGCAAAAAAATGTTTCTTCCCTGTTGTTTTTTCGCTTAACAATTAGTTCCAGCTGGAAAGAATTACTCTGTGATTGTAGGCGACATGTCCGAAAATTGGCGGCACAGTGGCAGTTTTTAGGCGCATTAAATCAGTGTAAAGTGTACCAGAAAGTCCGATCCTTTCAAAAATCTGGCGTCAGGTAAACTTAATGCACCTAAAAAGGCGCATTGCAAATCGCGGCGCCTAGCGTATCATTGGTAGTATATGTAATGCCCCTCAATAGGCGCACTGTGTTATGGAGGCACACATCGTATCATTTTTAGGCGCATTACATTGTGTCGTGCCTAGCGTATAATGCGCCTAGTTTTGGTGTACGACAGTTCATTTACATTGAGAATATGGTGTGAAAAGTGATTTGGGCGCAAAATAGACAAAAAAACTGGCGTTGGTGTGTTGGGAAATGTCGCCCTGTGAGTTGCTGGCAAAGAAGCTCACTTTGTGGGAGAAGCAACATCTTTGAGTATCTAAATCGCACGTTGGATCCCCTTTTTCTCACAACTCTGCCATCTGTCATCTGTCAGCAGAGAAGTATCATAGGGCAAATATGCTTTTCAAGTCTTTCAATCCTTCTGATGTGCTTCCTGAAGACCTGGCACAGGTCATTAATCTAACTGCATGCTTGCTTCAACCGGTGTCTCTATTGAAAAAACTCCAAGAGGACAATCCTTTGTTCATCCTGACATTTGCAGCAAAGTGTTATCCTGGTGTAAAGGGGGATAACTGTATATAACTGTATAGTGATTTAAATAATAGGTATAAGTTAAGTGGGGATGCATGTGTCATTATGTGTTCAAGAGTTTCAGATAGTTCTGGGCTACTGGAGAGTTAGAAAGAGGGTAACTGGCTCTGCAGTTCGGAGAGAGAAAGTGCTCAGTCATTGGGTTGTTTTGAAGGAGTTAACTGAACTTAGAGTGAGGAGACTGTGCTGCTGGACAAGCACAAAATCAGATAGCTGACAAGGGAGTAGCCATATTTACACAGTTAAATAGTACAGCATGTCAGCTCTGCACTCAGTTCTGTCTTATGTTCTGAGTTGTCTACATAGTTGGAAGTTGTATGCAGCAGAAAAAGAGGAACCCTACTACCTGCTCATTGATAGTCCAGTAAACAGAGGGCCTCCAAGAGAGAAGAGAATACCGATGAGACAGGCAGAAACAGTGGGGGATCGAACCTCTGAGGTACAGGTGAGCAGCACGGGAGAGAACTGCCCAAACAAGTGCAAACCTCAGAGGGAGAGTAGCCTGGTTAATTGGTTCTGAGTAGCATACCAAGATGTCTTGAGAGGGGCTTTTAGGCATGAACGCTGTTCCAGAGTAGAAGACAGACACAGAGGCTGCGAGGAGGTCAGGAGCAGAGTGAGGTCGACAGAGAGTGAGTCCCTCAAGAAGAGTGCTAGTGTGTTGATGATGTGTACTATTGTAATGTATCATGCCCAAAGATTTATGTAATGTTCAAAGAAGAAGCCTGCCGTAAGTAAAAGCCTAAAGTTTCCCAGACAGCTGTTGTCTGCTGTTTATTAAGCACCGTTGCACCAAACTATTACCCCCCTCACTACTACTCCACCCATCATCTGCAATACACCATCCAACATGCCCTTTTTTACACTAGGACCATTCATCTCTACTGTCAGGTCATCCAGGAGTTAAAGGGGTTGTCTCGCTACAATGATTGGGTTTTAATTAAAAGATCTTTAAAAAGCAAGCAGCTTTGCAATATATATTCATTACAAATGTCCCCCTGATTTTGAATAAGCCCTGTTAGTAGTACTACATCAGCTTCTAAAATCTCTATAGCAGCTGACCTGTTGATCCTTATCTCACTGGCTGTCAGGTCTGTATAACTCATCAGCCTCTGAATACAGGTAGGAGCAGAGAGCCCCTGCAGCACAGAATGCTTCTGTAGTGGAGGGAGGGAGAGGGGGAGGGCACTGGTGTCTGTGTCTGTGCTGCCTGGATTAACCCTGTGTGTGCCTGCTTCCTCCTGCTCTCTACACAGATTGATGTGACAGCAGTGACCCTGTGTGTTATTATAATCATGATGTATCTCTGGAGCTCTGACTATAATAATACTATACAGATCAGAGGGCATGTGAAGGGTTCATGCTCTGGTGTACTAGTGACACATCCTGAGTATAGTAACACTTCACAGCTGCCCTGTGTTTGTTCTGACAGGGTCTGTTTGTTGCTTGAGATGTGCAGATTTGTATGCTAAGCAGAGGAATAGGAACACTTGCATCCCCCCTGCTCTGGCTCCACACTCATACATCAGCCCTCTCCTGTCTCCTGACTGTGGAGACGAGCAGCAAGAGCTGCAGCAGACCTAGGCAGGCACACACAGGGTTAACTCTGGCAGCAAACCCCCTGCGCCCCCCCCTCCCTCCCCTGCTGTATAGAAGTTATAGAGGAGAGCTTTCTGTGGGCTGAGGGGAGGGGGGAAGAGGGAGGAGAAGAGGCAGACAAGAGGCACGCCCCTGAATTCAACTGCCAGGCTCACCAACTTAGGCTAAAAGCTTGCAATGAGACAACTCCTTTAATGACTTTAGTGAACTCCAATCCTGTTTCTGTAATTAGACAGTTTGGAAACAAGTAGTCAAGGAATTTGTCTCCTCTTGCACTGTATATACTCAATTCAAACCATCCAGACTATCGCCTCAGGGTCTTCTCCAGCCACTTTCTATCCCAGCTGAGCTTCCAATTAAAGTTATATACACTTGATCACCAATCTGCCATTCCAACCGCAAAGTAATGGCCAAATGGAATTGATCAATTCGGTTTTTTAGAAATATGTATATATATATGTGTGAGCCTGACCAGTCTAATTAGTTCAAGTGTGATGCCCTGGTCGCAGTTTATCCATAACAATCATTTCTCAGAGTTTTCAGGTAAATTACCATTTGAGGCAGTTTATGGACACAGCCCGAGTATTCCTGGGTTAATTTCTACTCAGCTTCTATTGCTTGTGAACGACATCCAGACAGAGATTTAAAAGAAAGTGGAGACCACTGCTGCTAAGGCCAAGAAGAGTTCTGATCAGCATTGATATCCCAATACCAGCATTTCTTTGAGGAAAAGTGTCTGGGTATCTATGACTGTGTCACTTTAAGCTTAAAGGGATGCTTCACAATTAATTTCAACATTCCAGGCACTGAAGTAGATAATCCCAATTTCATCTCAAGTTGCTACCTTCACTTCAGTAGTTTCCATATTTCCCTTCTGCGCCCTCCTATTATTGACAACTTTTCTACAAAAATCAAGATATTTGCTTCCTATCCTCAGAATCCTGTCCAGATATTGGTCTAAATTCTGGATTGCCAGAATAGCCATAGAAAACTCCTTCATTGTATGGAATGTGATCTAGAGGAAAGAAGTTGGATACCTATGAAAAGTGTCTATGCTCCACTGCTCATCAAGAAACTCCCCTTGTACTATCTCCTAAAACCCCTTTGAGGAGAGGCCCTAAGAAGTGGACAATGTTACTCAGTTTGCCTGGCTTCATCTCTGTATTCTGGGAAGAGGCCAAAGCTGCTGCTGACAACCTCTAGCAACTGGATGATTTCTTCTTTCCTGCTTAGGTTCCTGTTCTTCATCATGGCACTGCTAGTTTGGGCCACGGCTCTCCTGCTTCAGTTGCATGGCTGCATTGGGCTGCTGGTACCCAAAGATGCATACAAATAAAATGGGACATTACTTACTTATTACTTACTTTGGGTACCCAAATATGACATCAGCCTTGCGGCCTATTTAAAGAGTAAACGTCCTGTCACACAGGCTCGGACTGGACCACAGAGAAAAAGCGGAAAGAGGCAGAAAAAAGAGAAAGAGAGGCAAAAAAACAAGAGGCAGAGTGTAGGAGGCATGTACAGTCATTTACAGTAGCTGAAGGGTTGGTCCCTAAAATAAACTCCACTGGTGGGCCCACAAACAGCTCAGCTGGTGGGTCCTTAGAATCATCTCCACCTTTAGGCTCTGGAAATCTCAGTCCGACACTGCTGTTACACCTTCCCTGTTAAAGGTTTATCCATTTCTTGCTCTTGTTGTGCTTCTGCTGTTGCCTTTGAGTCTTGAAAAGCTGGCCTCCATCCCGACTATGATCCTGCCATGTCCTTTTGATTATCGGTCTGATACCTGTGTCTCCATGTCTTCCCTTCTTGGACTCTGGCTCATCCTCTTTGGGACCACACCCCTGATGAAGACTCAGCTCCATTCCTGACTGCTGTATAAACTATACTACCACTAATATGTGACTATTTTAGGGACTGTCACCTAGGGATCTTCCTGAAGCAAAGTTGACACTTCGTAGCAAGGGCTAAAAGTTAAAAAAAAACAGGAGATCTCTTATATTCCAAATTAGTAAGTGCTATATATATTATGGTTAAGGAACTGATATCTCTTCTGGTTTGTGATTGTAACACATAATAAGTGGACAGCAGATGGGGTCATGGTGTAACACTACATGTAACTGCTTGTGAACACTTACTGTATCTGCATGGTGGCTGATGCTGAGGCTCCTTCTTTCCCCAGTTACTGGCTCCAGGGTTAAGAAGTCCAGAGGGTCGAGACTGCAAGAGAGTTGCAACCACAAAGCTATAGATGGGAAGTAAACGGATGACTGAAAAGCCTCTCGGCACTGATCAAGAGTACAGATTCTGGCAAATGAAACCCTGAAAAACGAGGTGAAGGGGTACATAACTTGGGACGTGGGGACCTTGAATGCTTTAAGTAATTATTGTATACTTGTAATTGGGTGGTTTTATGCTGGGGTGGAGTGTCTAAATGAAGGTTGTCTTACAATTGGGAGGGTGGAGTTTTTGAAGCTAGGTAATTTCATTGTATCATCCTCTTTCTTTCACCAGATGTAATAGAAAAAACTTGCCCACCCGACTTTACCTTGGTTTTATTGTATAGATGATTGTTTGATAATTTTTAACTGATCACCCTGTTGCATTTTGGTTTGTGAATTATTAACATGTTTTAATCTGTCTGTAAAATGTCTGTATAATACATAAGTTACCGTGTAAAAATTTGGAGATATCATTTTCAGTTTTATTTGGTGTTAACCTCTATGTCCATACGAAGAGCAATCCTCAAGCCATGGTTCCCTAGAAGTTTCCTCCTCAGAGGGGTTTTCCTCTCCTGAGTGCTGGAGGATTGCTCTTTGTGAGTTTGGGGTTTAGTTCCTTCTTTGGAGTTTGGCCTGATTTTAGTTTTACATATTATGTTACAGGCCTTGAAAAGAAAATAAATGTAAAAAAAATAAGAAAGAATAAAAAAGAATAAGATGATTTTTTAAGATCGGTCATGGCTTAGTGTTGCAGTTGGGGAGTCAGGTGGAAGTTGCAGGCAAGTAATGGGGACCAATTGTAACTAATAGAAGCTGTTAAACTTACTGGTGGTGGACAGGCTGAACTTTGGAGGCCAGCCTGAAAAATGGGGTAACGGTCTTTCAGGGGCGGCTTGGCTGTGGAGTGAGGATCTTTGGTAGGGTCATTGGTGCCCTGGACGTGGACTGACTTTGCTAGAATGTCAGGCCAGAACATGCCACCCCTTGATTACTGTCTCGTCGGTTGCTGTATGGCAGGCAGCTGGGGATCTCACGGTATTCGAGAATCTAAATACATACTTGCACCTGATTCCTTACTGTGATTGTGGTAATCATGTGGTTTAATTAAAGTTGTGGCCATTTAACACCAGAAATGACATGTTGTGTATTTATTCAAAAGTGTAAATAGTTTTGGTCATTTGTAGTAAGTGGAGGTCCATCCCATATCCAGAAGTCATGATAGTTGAAAAAAGTGAAAGGAAACCACCACTGAAAACCCCAACTTTGTTTGAATTGTTGAGTTGTCCAGTTGCTTAAAAAAATACAATCAGGTGTTCATAAGGTACTCCAAGTCACCTTCATCCCCTACTCTGCTAATTGACTGCAATAGCCACTACCTTACATCACTGTTCAGAGCTGTTCACTAAATCAGTACTGCAGCAGTGATGTTCCAACTACCACTGGCGAAAGAAAACAGAAGAAGACTGTGGAGAGACACCAAAGAGCCAGGAGTGGAACAGAGGTGAGGAGGAAGGTGAATATGATTCTTTTTTGTTTTTATTTAGGGAGCGGTACCTTATTTTTTCTTTTTTTATATAAATTAGTTGGACAACCCCTTTAAGAACTGTGCCTCTAAGAAACCAAAAAAAAAAGAAAAAAAAGACCTGCTTGATTGTAACCACCAACCTAGTTGTCTCCTTCTGGGTAGAAGTTATCTTGAGTGAGTAAATTTACATCTGGGCTGTACTTTCTTGTCTGAGCCATGAGCTCTATGGGGCATCCTTGTTGGGTTCAGCATCTACCCTGCTTTGGCTATGTTACAATACCAGGTATAGCAAATGATGGTAAAACACGTGCGATTGCCACAATTCAGATGCGTCCTACTTGGGCATCCTAATACACGATTACCAGTCTTCTCATAAATATGGTTATGAAGATTGTTGGAGATGGTAAGGAACGTTTTAATATTATATAATAGAAAACTTGAGTCTCTTCTGGAGCTCAGGAGGTTATAGTTCCTTACAATTTATTTTTCTATTAATCTTACATTAAAGCCATAGATTTTGTAGCAGTGATTTTTGACAACGTATATGAGTTAAAAATAGAGATAGCAAAATATAAATCATTCTAAAAATTCAAAAAACAACTTAAATTTATAGATACATAGATAGACAGATAGATATGTAGTTATAAGGTTGTATACAAATGATTGCTGAAGAGTTATGGGGTGATGCCACTCACAAAAAAAATATTGCTGCGCAGTTTGGGAGTAAATATATGATGACATAGGTTATAGGATGTCAATTAAGCTCACATATGACTTTTTAGGTAAGCGGGACCACATCCATGTCTCTTTACCGATCATTAGCATATTGTCACGTACCCAGACGTAGAAGTGGATCCACTGGACCGCCGCAAGCGATGGCGTAAGCCACGCCAGGGAACGGAATCTAAGTAGGTCCCGGTTTTCACCAGAGCCCGCCGCAAAGCGGGATGGACTTGCTGCGGCGGGAGTCTACCAGGTCGTTACCCCTGACGTGACTTGCTTGCGGTGGCAGCCAAAGTATAGCGTGGTGCAGAATCGTCAGGCAGGCTCGTAGTCGGGGACAGGCAGAAGGTCAGGGCAGGCGGCAATGGTTCGTGGTCGTGGACAGGCAGTAGGTCAGGACAGGCGGCAAGATGCGTGGTCGAGGAACGGAAGCTAATGGTACGGTACACGGTAAGTCAGAACAAGGTTTGGAACGCTTTCTCAGTAGGCTAAATGGCACTAAAGATCCGGCAACAGCCCCAGGAAGGGGCAGGCCTTAAATAAGGGCAGTGACCGGCAATAGCCAATTACCGGTGCACTGGCCCTTTAAATTTCACAGAGCCGGTGCGCAGCGCGCCTTAGATGTGGGGAAAACGCGCGCGCGGGAGGCTGGAGCAGAGACAGGAGCGTGGCCGGGTAAGTAAGAAGGTGGCCGGCCGGGGGAGCGTGCCCACCGCCCAACATGCGGGCGGCGGTGCCGCTCGTGCGGGGACCACGGGTGTGCCCGCGACCCGGGACGGGGGTTGCGGGCCCACCCGTGACACATATAGTACATGTGCTGTTGTAGAACTTCCTTTTTTCAAATAATGTGTCAACATAGAATAGAAACAAGAACATAATCCCTTACAGCATAAAAAAGGGATAGTTGTAGTTTAGCTCTTTACAAGAGTTTACAAAGACACAGGCAGCTCCAGGCTCTCATTTCCTGTTCAAGCTGTGGGTGGTGCAATAGCAGTGATAGGCATATCAGCTCTGATGTTCCTATCTTAGCATTTTACAGAGACATGACTACAGGAGGTTTGTAAACTCTACTGTCAATACTACAGAACTCTAAAGGGTTAAAGCTCAGTAAGTAATTTAAAGTAAGTAAGCTCCCCTCTTTGAGATAAAGAACAGAGCAGGGAGTAATATCACCATCCGAACCACCGCTGCAGCCTGTAAGAGCAGAAAGAGGTGGCTGGTAACGAGGGGAGCACATGTGGAGAGAAGAGAAGCAAAATCAGAACAGCAATGTGTTTGGTAATAAACTTTGCCTACATGTTTAAAGCCAGTCAATGAAGATTACCAATGGTTTAACCATATGTGGGTTTGTTTTTTGTGGGATATGTTGTATTTCAGATGGTAAAACCCTTTGTCTTTTAGCAAAAATGTTTTAATCCTTGTAATATTTACTTAGTAATGTACTACAGTATTTCTTTATTTTAACAATCTCGTATTGGATAATACAGGAGCACAATCATGGCATACCTGGGGGTCTGCATTAGGCTCCTGGTTGCCACAACCATTGATTGGAACGTGTCAATCTTGTTGTGGGGGTAGGCATGTGGGTATCATAAGAGGGAGCCTGTCTAAAGGCATAGATGCTTTGGTTACACTGATCATGGCAACTAATGGTTAAATTGCTGGTATCTAAGTTATTTCCCATCTCAGTCACAGACGTGAGGTGTTAACTATATAATATTGTTCCAAGCCCACTCAATACTCATTTAAAGATGCCATGAAATTACATATATGTTGTGCTTTGTTAACGGTAATATGTCTTCATCAAAATGTATACCATGGATCCTCTTAACTAGAGGCACAATAACATATATTTACACCAGGATGATTTAAGGGGCACAGGAGCTGTGAATTATAATAGTAGTCGGGGGTGGCTTAAACAGTTTTTGATCAAAACATGTGAACTAAGAATCTCAAAGTTTTTTTCATGTATTGTAGGTACCACCCACCTTGAGATCCTGTTGGTAGCCGGGAGTGGCTTAAGCATTTTTTGATCAAAACATGTGAACTAAGAATCTCAAAGTGTTTTTCATGTATTGTGAATTATAATAGGGGTCCTGCTGTAACAGAAGGGATCAGAAAAACTGTGGGTCCCACCCAGTTAGCTTCTTAGATACAATAGTCAATGGCACTCTCTGTCTACCTGTTTTGTCCCATGTCATAATCATGTGGTACCAGTGGGTTGTCTAAGTACTCTAAGGAGTTTAACAAAGGCCTTTCAAGTGCAACATAGTTATCTGTATATACCACTGACAGGTAATAATAGATTACTATGTAAGCAATAAAACAATCGCTACTTCAAGTTTCTTAGTGGCCAAAAAACTATAAAATAAGTTTAATAACAGCAGGTGTCAGCTTTTTATTAAAGCTGACACATTACTGCACTAATGGGATTGGGGGTAACTCTGATACTGGCCATTCAATCATTTAGATACTGCAGTCAATAGCAACCATGACATCTAAGTGGTTAGAGAGAGAAGGGACCACCACTGTCAACTGATTGCTTCCCCTCCCCCAGAAGTGCAACTATGAGAGCAGTTTAGTTGTTATAGTAATACTCCTATTAAGCCCTGCCAGAACTTTAAGAGAGAATGGAAGAAAAAAGAGACAGAAAAAGCTATGAGAGAGATACTGAATGATGTATATACAATGATCAAGAAGGCAGGGCGGTTCTACTGTACAGATAAGGTAGAGTTTAACTTGACCGTAATATTAAGTTTTTTGTGTTACCTCGTCTAAGACCAAAGAAAAGCATTGAAAAAGTTAAGTTTAACTTTGCTACATCTGTATAGATGTATGTTCAGTTGTAGCATAGTGTGCTTCTACTAAAACACTTTCTGCTTAGTAAAAGATAACATTTTAGGATTGTTTCTTATGTAATGTTTTTCTCTTTTTCTGGGGGTTAATTTGTCCTCTTGATTACTGTTTTTTTGCACCTCAGCGATGATCTTAACTGATTTCTGAACTCTTTGGAGACACATTTCTTCCAGAGAAGCTTTTAGGGACAGGGTCACCCCTTCATGAGGGAAGCATTTGGTAATTTGCTGGGAGAATAGATGCATTAAGTCCATTTGGTGCGCTCTATCTGAGGTGGAGATCTTCACTTTCAGGTTCCTGTTACATGGGCACAAAGTGATAGTCATTGTGCTGATACAAGACACACTCTAAGGTCTGCATGATACTAATGCTCCCCAGAGATCTGTTATCAACACATCCTCTATATAACAATTGGCTGAGGATTGAGGCACCAACACCTCCTCCACATTGCTGCCATCACTTTGGATTGTATTTAGACATATTAAGCAATGCCTTCTGTCTAACCTTTTCACATTTACCTAATAAGAGTGCACAGTACTTCTGGCTGCGAAAGGGGCTTAGCATTTATGTATCATAACCTTCAGGCCAGTAGATTACCAAGGCCAAAGGGTTTGATCAAAATAACCTCTCCCCTCATTTCTCCACAAGCTGGTTCATACCACTACATCTTGTGACCAAGGACAGGAAGGTCCAGTACTTGTTATATGCCAGTTCACTTGTATACTCTTAGAATAACAGATGTAGCAGAGTTGAGTTTGTTAATGATCTATGTATTTTTTCATCATGATAGGTTAACTTCAGCCCTATATAAAATCATTATAAGACTGGGATAAGAAATGTAGTTGAATGGCAGAATGAGTTCTGCTGCATTCACAAAATCAGCTTTGCAGCATTCCATCTTTTTTATTAGGAATCATTTTTTGTGATTTCTGCGCCTCAGTGATATATTCTGCTTCAGTGAGCTCTGAAAGCATCAAAAACGAACATAAGCTGCAAATGAACACAAACTGCAGATTCAAGGTCATTTGGATCAGGACAATCAACATTTGTTTAGTAAGTGAAGATTTCCATTAGTTTATCCTTCAAGAAGTGCAGCTGTAAAGCCTCAGCAGGCGCACAGAGCAGGAAAGGGGGAGGTTTAGGCCTTGTCCATGGTGCTTCCTCTCTCTATTCTTCCTCGAGTTCTTCTTCTCGTCTTTCTCTTGCTTTTTTTCTTATTTGGCCTTCTTATTCATTTCCTTGTTGTTGTTCTCATCTTTCTTATTTATTTTTGTGCTTCTTTTAATACTTCTTTTCATCCTTCTCATTATTTTTCTTTTTTTCCATGGTGGCAGAGCGACCATAGGTGGTCCCATGGTGCTGCCACTAGGTGGCGTGCGTCAGGAGACCTGGTAGAGACGTGCCACCAAGGGCCTGGTCTTGGTGGGGGAAGACAATGGTTATCTGTCAGCAACACTAGGTTGTTGACAGCTGTATGTAGCACGGCTGATATCCAGCCATTATGGGTTGGCTTCCCCGGAACAGCTAAAGATGGGTGGGTGGTTGATCCCACGTTCCAGGTCCCCATGTTCCATGTCTGGTTTTGGGCCAGTCCCTGGATGGCTATAAGAGGCCTCTTACTACAGGTGATCAGGAGGCATGGTTGCTCCCAGAACCTGGAGCAGCAGTGGAGCTGGAGATAGGCTCTGGCCCCGTAGGATTGAGGGAAGCCTAAAAGTAAACAGTAAGGATACTGTGGTATGTGGTGCTGTGTGGTAGGCACAGACCCTGAGTAGAGAGGGACTGTTAGACCTCGTTCACATGGCTTATTTGGGCGCGGATTGGAGCCGTACTGCGCGCCGTATTTGCGCTGCAGTACGGCTCCAATCCGTCCCAGTAACTACGGTAATCCACAGTTCTCATAGAGAACTGTGGATTCCGTCGCTCCTCTCCGCTCGGCGAATCCGCTGCGGGGGGAGAAAGTGACATGCACATTATTTGCGGCGCGTATGCGCCATAGATAATGCAATGTCTATGGGGCCGGCGGGCAGCTCCCCCGCCGCGCCCCCGCCCCGCTCCCATCTCGCCCCTTATTCAAGCCGTAACTTTATTTGTGTTTGTTTTGTTTTTCTGTAAACTGTGCCTCAATAAAGCTGGCTGAAGCCAGGACAAATGGAAGCCTGTGTCGAAGTGTCATCCGATTTACCAAAGACGGCGATTCCGTGAGCGAAAACCCCCAGAGCCGGTCCAAGATGGCGGCTGAAATGTGAGTGAGTCGTCACACCATCCTTTTCACTAGTCTACTTCTTGTCCTTCTCTTCTATCTTCTTATCCTTTTTCTGGTTCTTCTCAACATTCTTCTTGTGCTTCTCCTCATACTTTTTCTCATCCTTCTTTTAATCCCTCTCCCTATCCTTCTCCTCATTCTACTCATCCTTCTACTTATTCTACTCTTCTTTCCATTCTTATTATTTTTACTCTTATCTCTCATTTTGTTCTTCTCCTACCCCACTCTCCACCCTTATTCTTGTCAATTTATCCATTCTTCTTCACACTCTTCTTTTCTTGCTTCTAACACTTCTCATCATTCTTCTCCTGATCTTTTTTATCTTTCTATAATTGTTTTCCTTTTTATTTTTCCAAACAGTAATTCAAATACATGTACCTAAGCTAATTAGGCAAGAGATTACAGAGTAAGGGTCATATAATAAATCTGTGGTGCAGAAAACCCTCTGAAGAGAGTCTCTCAAAGCCAAATGTCATCAAAAGTATCCACAGACTCTCAGCATGGAGCATCTGATCTCCTAGCTACCCCATGTCTGGTTCTCCATGAAAAGTTCAGAAACAGCCCAGTAATTTAAACCTGCATTACAGATAGACTCTGCACGCTGGGCTTTCTTTAGCCCAGTTTCAGAACTCTTCTCCATGAAGACATCTGGCTTGCGATATAGTCCATTCAATAACATGATCTAATTTGCTCATGGTCAGATTATGTATCATAACCCCATAATAACTGAAACTCAATCAACAGAAAACACAGTCATAAAGCAAGAAATTATCATAGGTATGCATGTGAATACATGGGCAGAGCACAAAATAGGAAACATCAGGGACACCAAAATGTTGAGAGAGACGGGTCATGATGTAATCTCCCCATTCCATAACCACCTATAACAATATAGACTGTTATCGAGGCCACCACTGCTCCAGGACTACTCTCCCTTATCGGGTACTCTAGCAGAACCTCCTCAGATCTTAAGAGGTCCCAAAGTACCACTCAGGTCTTCATAACAGCATCATTCTGAATACTGAAATGTATTCTTGTTTTACTTTTTATCCTTTTTATTGATGTTCTTTCTCATTCTTATAATCTACCTCTCTTTGTTCACCATTTCATCCTTCTCAAGCTTCTTCTTGTCCTTATTCTCATTCTTCTTTTCCTTTATTGTAACCTCCTGGCAATTATATGACTAATGTCTCTCCATCAAGTTGGGTCTTTAGTCTTTTAAATTACTTCTTTGTGGCTTCTGTTAGTCTTCTGACCATTCGCTTCTTTCTACTAAACTCATGTCTTTTCCAAATAACTGATCTATTGATCATATACATCCACCATAAAAACTAACCTTAAGCCAGGTCATTTGGAGCATGATGTAGTCAAGGATCCTGTTGCCTACTATACTTGACATTCACAGAATTCTCAGAAGACTTTGTCAGTTTCTTGTGACATTAACGGACAACCAAAGCCCCTCAAATAGCTCGACAGAACCAACCCATTCTGATAGATGAGTCTGATAGTGTGCTGTAACTTTAGGATAATGCATTGCACCTTCTTTTATTTCTAGACACATGAAGCTGCTCCACCATCTCTTAGACAGTATCTTAATGAGAGCTGATAAAGGTTAGAAAGCTGAGACTGAAGTCACTTAAGCTGCTCTGACAACACGGACCACACTCCATGTATGGAACAAACCTAGATGTCAATCATTGCCTGTAAATAAGCTCCCTCCTAACGAGGTAAACTGTTACAAAGGGAAGAAATGGGATGTGATGGACATATCTAATCAATTATAAATGTTCCATAACTCAGTCATATACCAACGATGACAGACATTCCAGGCAGATACTGGCACATTGCTATTTTAGCACATTGAATGAAGATATTAGCGATGGTGAGTTTGTTTCCTAACAAAGAAAACTGAAAAAACACAGGATATTTTTTTTTACTTATTCTCTGTGAAAATATAGTTTACTTCAGGGTTGTGTATATTATTTTCTGACTGCTCTCTTTTAAAATGGAATTGGTTAAGTTTGTTTTTCCTTTAAATTATTTATATCATACTGATCTTGAGTTAGGTTCTGCATCACTGTTGGACTGAAGTGCCTGGAGCCCACCAGTGAAGTTAATTCTTCGGGCCCAACAATGAAGTTAATTCTTCGGGCTCATCGGTGAAGTTAATTCTTTAGGCGGCACCAAGAATGTCTTCCTTATTCCCTGAATAGCAGCCCCAGGACTGCTATCCTCAAAGGCTCCCCTTGCCTCTGATCCCCTGTGGGCCAATCCAAGCCTGTGTTGCATTGTACTCCATAGCTTTACTTTTGCTGGTTGGGTTACTAAGTACTTTCAATATATTATTTATCCTGTAATGATCTTGAGTTACAGCCGATATTATACTCCAGAGCTGCACTCATTATTCTGCTGCTGGAGTCCCTGTGTACATACATCACATCACTTATCCTGTACTGATCCTGAGTTACATCTTGTATTATACTTCAGAGCTGCACTTACTATTCTGCTGCTGGAGTCCCTGTGTCCATACATCACATCACTTATCCTGTACTGATCCTGAGTTATATCCTGTATTATGCTCCAGAGCTGCACTCACTATTCTGCTGGTGGAGTCCTAGTGTACATTATAATAGATAACTTGCATTGATACCAAGTTACATCCAGTATTATACTCCAGAGCTGAGGTCACTATTCTGCTGGTTTCCTCACTGTGTATAAACATGACATCATTACCCTTAACGAATCATGATTTACATTCCTTTTAAACCCCAGAGCAATGCACAGTATCTTGGAGCTTCAGAGGTGAAATCTCTCAGTACTCCCTCCTTGCTCAGTGTCTGGACATGGTTTGTTTTGGTGATCTGGTAATCCTAGTGGCCATGGAATGCAACCTTAGCATGAATCAACACATGTAAAAAAAACTGAATCTGAAAATGAAGGAAGCATATTGGGCTATGCTGTAGTTTCCTGCAAATCCACTTATCACAGCCACCACTTGAGAGGGACCACATTTCAAGGTGCTTGCATAACTCTGCAACCTTATTTTTCTTCAGGATTAATGACGGTCCCAGAAATTAGACCCCAATGAATAAAAAGAATAATATATCATAGCAGTGGGACCACCTCTACAAAGTTCTATTGAACTTCATAACTTCAGAGAATTGGGTTCCATATGAGGAAAGTTAAAAGGGAGCTCCATTCAGTGGATTTTTAGCTCAAACATCCCAAAACCATTGAAATGTATGCATGATACAGAATGTCGGGTTGCTTATGCTGCTTACGCTGAAGGCACTGTTTCCAGCAGTCTGTCATAATTTTCAGCAGTTTTTAATGGAACTCACTAGATAAATCTAGTATCTTGTGACCCAGGTTGCTGAAGATAAGTCCAAGGTATATACATGAGCAGTCGCTTGGCCTGCACACCTGCCATTGATTGACAGTTTATAACCTATTAACAGAAATAGGTAGAAAATGAGCAGAAAATAATAGTTAAAAACTGTCAATCAGTGGAGTTTGGAGAAAGTAACCACTTATGAATACCATGGACATGTCTCTGGCAGCACGGTCATGCACTTATGAAGTAAGTTCTTCTAAAATTGCTGAAAGTTGTGGTATAAATAACAGACTGCAGGAAATAGTATGTCTGTCACTAGCTTATGCTGCCCTCAGTGAGTCCAGCAAAAGTAACATAACATGTTCCGTTTAAGAACTATTTACCTCAAAGGGGTTTACTCACCATGTTTTACAGAGCCACAGTCAGCTTCAGGCACAAACTTCCTGGTTAGGCTGCAGGAGGGTCTTTAGTGATGATTGGCATATCAGCTCTGCTATTTCTAGCTTATTATGTTACAGTGAATGCTGGAGGTTTGTAAACTGTAGTGCACAAGGCTAAAGAGCTCTTAATGGTTAAAGCTTGTCAGTAATTAATGTAAATGATCTCCAGTTCTTCAAGTTAAAGGGGTTTTGCCACGATGTAATGTTGATGTGGGATCCTCCAAAATGGGTATTTCATCACTTTTTTAAATATATGTGATTATAAAAAGCGAAGCCTCTGAGAGCTACAGCATTGCTCAGTCCCCCTTAGTTTCCTGACAGTTTACATTAGACACGACCAGGACACTGACAGAAGCTGATCAGGAGCTGATCTGGCCGCGCTTGCGTGTTTGCACTTCTTATCTGCTGACAGGGAACATGAAGGAGCTTTCAAGGGGATGGGGAGAAAAGTGCAGTGTATGAGGCTGTCTGCTATATAGAGAATCCACTGGTTGTAATGTCATTATTTGAGTAAACATTGCAGACACTCCCTGCTTCCTCGCTCTCTGTGCCTCTCTGCTCACCCCCTTCCCTCTCCCCCGTGACTCAACATGCTTTGTTTATCTTCTCTCATGAGCAGATAAGAGGTAAGGAACTCACTTCATGGCAAAACCCCTTTAAGGAGCACAGCAGGAAGTGAGTCCTGACCACTGCTACAGACTGTAACAGGAGAGAGAAGTGGCCAGTAACTAGAGAAGACTGTCTGCAAAAGTAGGACAAAAGATCTGCTCCTAACTCCTAACCTTTGCCTATATGTTTAAACCTAATAAATGAAACAGGAATACCCCTTTAATGTTACAAAACTGTTTCAAAACTTCACTTTATGTTTTTCCATTGTGTAATTAACCCCTTAATCACATAAAATCTAGGTAATGAAAATTGTTAAAACACTCCATTTATCTGAAGCCCTAAATTAATAATGCTAAGAACGTTCAGTAAAACTATTAAATTCCACAATTACCCACAAATCGCCAATGATGCCTTCACAAATTCTACCCACAGTGACATTTTCAATTCACATAATCCCAACCACCATGCTGATTATGGGCTCTGAAATAAAACTCCATCTTTGCAAACTAATTCCTTCTTTGTGGGCACAGAGACGGCGTTGGCAGCCTGTTACCGGGACATTTGAAGGTTTGCCTGCGCCTCATCTTCAGTTTGAAGATCTCATCTGTGGAGTTACATCTGTTGAAATCTTTCCCTCAGGCTCTTGACTTAAATTTCGTGCCCAGGGTTCTTTTAGGTTACTTTTTTTTTGCAAATGGACCAGCAAGGATACAAAAAAATCTGACTGCAAAAGTTCTGCCAGCAGCACAGATGGGTTACAACACTAGTGGCCAACAGTTAGGAGTCACTTGCTGACTTGCTGGAAAATTTTGTCAAAAGGTTTCATTGAGAGGTTACCGTATATATACTGGAGTATAAGCCGACCCGAGTATGAGCCGAGGCACCTACTTTTGCCACAAAAACCGGGAAAGCTTATTGACTCGAGTATAAGCCTAGGGTGGAAAATGCAGCGGCTACTGGTGAATTTTAAAAATAAAAATAGATACCAATAAAATTACATAGGCAGGTATAGGCAGTTTAATGTCCCCCATAGGCAGTATAGCTATGGTCTGGTAAGGTTATAGGCAGTTATATGGCCCCCATAGGCAGGTTATAGGCAGGTATAGGTCGTTATAGGCAGGTATAGGAAGCTATATGTCCCCATAGGCAGGCTATAGGCAGGTAATTGCCCCCATAGGCAAGTTATAGGCAGGTATAGGTCCAACTAGGCAAGTTATAGGCAGGTATAGGTCCCACTAGGCAGGTTATAGGCAGGTATAGGTAAATATTGGAAGGTATAGGTCAATATAGGCAGGTATAGGTCCCCCTAGGTAGTTTATAGGCAGGTATAGGTCGTTATAGGCAGGTATAGTCCCCCTAGGCAGGTATAGGTCCCCTAGGTAGGTTATATGCAGTTATAGGTCGTTATAGGCAGGTATAGTCCCCCTAGGTATGTTATAGGCAGGCATAGTCCCCCTAGGTATGTTATAGGCAGGCATAGTCCCCCTAGGTAGGTTATAGGCAAGCATAGTCCCCCTCGGTACGTTATAGGCAGGCATAGTCCCCTAGGTAGGTTATAGCAGGCATAGTCCCCGTAGGAGGTTATAGGCAGGCATAGTGCCATTAGTAGGTAAGCAGTATAGTCCCGCTAGGTAGGTTATAGGCAGGTATAGGTAGGTATAGGTCGTTATAGCCAGGTATAGGCCCCGGTAGGCAGGTTATAGGCAGGCATAGGCAGCATATTAAAACAAAAAAAACACACTTACCTCGATCCCCGCTGCTCCGTCTCCCTCGCCGCTCCGCCTCCTCGCTGTCCGGCCTCCCGCGCGCTCTCCCTCATCTTCTCGGCACAGGCGCGTGATGTCATCAGGCCGCGCACGCAGCGTGATGACACACGCTGCCTGTGTCGGAAACTCTGGACGGCCGCAGACGCCCGATCACTGCGCCGGAGCCTTTCCCGTTATGCGCTCGAGGAGTCGCATACAAGTGAAGAGATAGCCGACAGCGCCCAGGCCACCGCAGCGCCTGGACACTGTCGGCGGTACTCGGCGTTCAGTTATATGCGCTCCCTGAGGAGCCGCATATAACTGAAGCGTCCCTGTCGGCGCACGGGCCATCGCAGCGCCCGCGGCCCGACACTGACTAGAGGATAAGCCGAGGGGGGATTTTTCAGCACATTTGATTGTGCTGAAAAACTCGGCTTATACTCGAGTATATACGGTAACTCTAATTTAAGAATATGAGAGAGACTCAATTAAGGAAAATTACAGTTAAAAGGAAAAAACGGGAAGACTAGCTCACGAAGGAAGACACATGTTGATAGCTGGCATGGTGGGTATGTAAGATGTGCAATAGGCTGTCTCCACATGTATCCCTGATTGTCCTCATGGGTAAAAGGGCATATATCAGAGTTGCAAAAAGGGATGATTTTTTACTTTTGGCCAAGGGTAACAGTATTTCTTAAACTGCAGCTTGTGAACTGTTCATGTGCTACTGTGGTGAAATTGCATCATGAGTGGACAAACAGAAACATTATGAATAAACGATGTGGAAACTGTATAGAACCATGTGCCATTGATGTTAGAGGTGATGCTTGTGGGAATAAATCACCACCAGATTGAGCTATGGGGCTACCAGACAGTCTCTCTAAAACAACAGTTCAATGAACCCTGCTAATGAAGTGAAGTTGCATTGGCAAAAAAGACTTCAATTTTTATGGTAATATAGGAATTTGACCTCTTCTGATTGGCAAAGGGTTGCATTGAGACACGTTTTCTGTTTCGCTGAACGGATGGACATTGACGTATCATGCGAGAAACTTCAAAGAACAGATACCCTGCAACCATTGCTGGAAGAACACAAGCGTTATGGTCTAGGGAATGTTTTTGTGGCATTCTCTGGGTCACTCATCCATGTGGAAGCTACTTTTAACTGAATGTGATCCAGACCACGTCCACCCAAACATGCTGTTTGTCTTCCCTGAGGTGGATGGTATCTTCCAGCCAAACAATGCAACATGTCATACAGCTAGAACTTTCCGACATTGGTTAGAAGAGCCTGACCAAGACTTCCAAGTATTATCCTGGCCCCCTAATTTTCCAGACTTCAGCCCAATTGAGCATCGGTGAGACCATCTTGATTGTCGTGTTCACTCTATGGATCCCTGCTCCCTCTAGCAGCTGTGGGGTGCAGGGAGCATAGTTTCAGAGATCTGTGACGATCGACCAGAACCTTATTAAGTCACTCCCCACTTTTCTAGCTGCTGCCGATGCTGCACACGGCGGTTACTCTGGATATAAGCTAGTGGTCATAATAATGTGACTCAACTGTATAGAACAGAAAAAAATCACACAAACGAACCTAATCAAAATTGGGACTATCCACCATTTATTCATGTTCTATTTAATTTCCTGGTTACAAGTGATTAATTGCTGGCCAAAGAGAGTGGAGAGGTGGCTACACTTGTGTGGCTTTCTCCTTTCTTTTCTATGGGTCTTGTATGGGAGCAGTACACTTTAGCAGCTCATGTGAACTCGTAGGGGTGTGTTTGTCAGCATAGTGCTGACAGATTCTAAGTGGCAACCAGAGAAATTGAGACTGCAGCTTTGGAAGTGATTGGAGTAAAAGCCATAATGTAGCTCTTTACTGTCTTTAATGTGTAAATGACATCCTGCTGTCTTGTAGTGCATCCCATCAGGCTCTGGAATAGTGCTGCATTGGCTCAGTCCTGCTTTCCACCGTGTGATACATTTATATTTTTTCCTGTTTTTTTCTCTTCGGAAACTCATGAGGGAATGAGGAGAGCGAATAAAAAAAAAAAAATCATTAATCATATGAAAATGACTGCTTTTTGTTTCATGACCGGCATGCATATTGTATGAGCATCAGGCTTCATCCTTGGTAAAATGACACTGGGTGATCGTGAAGATGCTTCGCCGACTTTATCAAAGTGTCTTGTATTGATTTCTTCCTTTTTGCTTACACTCCTGGATAGAGATGTGGGTGAATTCTATGAATCAACAGGATGAGTTACCTAAAGTGCCGGCAATAGAGAAGGAACCTTAAATAGGCGCTGTATATCAATAACTACAGTACAAGATGCTGAATTTCCAGGGTATAATGCGCCAATCCATAATCATCATTCAGAGTCAGGCTCTATTATGTAACAAGAGGATTTCATTGCACGGAATGGATACAGCTGCTATTATCATTACCAATAGAAAGGATGAGTGCTGTATATATAAATATCTGCACCAAGGATTCTAACATTACATGATGGGGAATACACTGCTGTATGGTTCTGTGAAACCGCATAGCACAAGATAAGCTAAGATACAGCAGCTCAGCGGACAGTATCACACATGATAGGGTTAGATACATCAGCCCAGCAAACAGCATCATACATGATGGGCTTATAGTAGCTCAGCAGATAGTATCACATATGACAAGCTTAGATACAGCAGCTCAGCAGACAACATCACACATGATAGGTCTAGATATGCTACTCAGCAGATAGTATCACATATGACAAGCTTAGATACAGCAGCACAGCAGATAGTGTCACATGTGATAAGCTTAGATATAGTAGCTCAGCAGACAGCATCACACATGATAGGTCTAGATACACCACTCCGTAGATAGTATCACACATGGTAGGCATAGATACAGCAGCTTAGCAGACAGTGTCACATGTAATAAGCTTAGATACAGCAGCTGAGCAGACAGTATCACATATGACAGGTTTACATATAGCAGCTCTTCTGACAGTATCACACATTATGGGCTTAGATACAGCAGCTCAACAAACACACAATATGAACAGATACAGCAGCTCAGCAAACAGTAACACACATGATATGAATAGATACGGCAGCTCAGCAGACAGTATCATACATGATAGGCTTAGATACAGCAGCTCTATAGAAAATGTCGTAATATCAGGCTTACAACTGTCCCATATACTCTCTATCCTAAGTCCCAAACCTTCATCAACTTGGAGGACCTTAGTTACTCAAAAAGTTATGTATAGCAAAGTAATGTCTATGAGACTATGTCAATTTTACCAGCTGCCATTAGAGGGCGATATCCCTTCAGAAGCAGCTGTGAAGCAATTAAGAAGTGAATGGCGCTGCTTTTTTACAGGGGGGGTACGCTATTGTATGTGGTTGGTCACTTTAGGCATGAAATGGGCAATGAATGCAATATTCACAGTGTCTGTGTACTCTCTTTGCATTGCTTTAAACTATTTAGTTCCCTACTGACATAATATGGGACTGTGTGAGGACTGTTTAGCATTACATAATCAAATATGACACTATCAGGACATTGTATGGTACTATTTGGACACAATGTACCTCTACATAAGCAACATGTGAAAAGGTATGGCAGTTTCTGAAAACTACTTGTCACTCTGTGAGCAGGTATCACATTTTGTAAGTATGTTGTGGGCATTGTATGGTATTGAGCCAAGTATGGCACTCAGCGCAATACAGTATGCACAATGAATGCACAAATATTTGGAACTTTATTGGGCCAAATCCGGCGTGCCTTCACCTTCCCCAGAGGTCACAGCAAGCACTTTGCAGAGTCAGTAGTGCCAGCACAAACAGCGGACACTATTTTGGACTCAGAGCTCTGGCGTGCACCTCCACACTGTCACGGATCACGCCGCGGTCCCCTGCCATGGACTGCCAGCGTGGCGTGCCTTCCTTGTCTTTCCTGTTTCGCTTCTTGCTGCGAGTGGCTCCTTGTACTTGCCCACTAGCACTCACTCCTGCCTCCTGGGGTCCTTTGTGTGCACTGTGTCTCCTTGGGCGCGCGCGTGGTAGCTTCCTGTCTTTTATTGGTTTCCTGTCCTGTGCACCTTCCTCTTCACCTATGACCCCTGGCTATAAGAGGAAGTTCCTGCCTTTGCTCTGGGTCAGTCCATTGCAGTCCTGTGCATTGCATTGCTTTGTTTGTTGCAGTCTCATGCTGAGTCTTTCCATTGAGCTCCTGTCAGTGTCATCATGCCAAGTGATGGCATGATGAGGCCATCACTTGGACCATCATCATCTCTCATCACAGATGTATAATTATTATCCCCTGATGAACCATATCTTGGGGAAACGCGTCGGGACTTATGTCTGTGTTCTTTATGTTTGTTACTGTATAATTTAGTTAGTTAGGGTGAGTCGCCGAGAGGTGGGGTCGCCCTTTTCGGGGCGAGTGCTCTATCTGGATAGGACTAGTATAGTGATAGCGATAGTGCTTTTTCTATTATATGGTATATACTGGTCCAATGGGGCAACGGAGTCTACTGTGACAAGGTCTTCAGAACCGTGAGTTTTTGACCACATTTTTGACCACATTTTCCTCCCTCTTATAGGGGCACTTCTCCCTGCTAATAGGTATTTGGTACAATGTCTTTTTTGCTGTGATTAGCTAGACATTGTCCACTTGCTTTTGTATTTAGGTACTGACATACACCGGGTACTTTATACATATACAGTTGCATATTTGTATAGTGGCTATATGTTTGAGGCCATTTTTATATATAAAGGATAATTATTTTAATGCATATCTATTAAAGATTATTGTTTTAGGAATTTTTCTTTTGATCTGTGAGACGGTTTTCTATATTCCTATTATTATCTCTTTTTTCTGTGAGTTGTTCTTAAATTTTATATCACCATATTCTGTTTTTTTTATTTTATATGGCTTTCAGCATGTGTTTGCAATAACATGTCAAATTTATTATTTGGCTCAATACCATTTTAATGATACCCTGTTGAATTTATTTTGTTTCCACGTTTTTTTAAATACATTTTTATGGAAAAACGTGTTTTGTTCTTATTTTTAAAGTGCATTTTTTTTAACCTTTTTATTTATTTTTTTTTGTTGGCCTTCTAGAAGACTTACATTGCAATCATTGGATCACTTATATAATGCTTTGATATACTTAGTATAATAGAGTTTTATTGTAAAACTAACCAGCAACCTATTAGGCAATGCTTTTGGAATATATACATGCATAGCAGGCTTCCTGTGACATAGTAATACACAGCATCCCACAATCTAGTTCATGGATACAAGGGTACAGAAGGAGCCATCTTCCTCTGTCAAACCAATTAGATGTTGTGGTTGCTATTTACCACGACATCTAAGGGACTGAACCGCCAGAATCGTAATTATCTCTGGTCCCAGAAGCTACAGCAGAAACCTAGCTGCAATTTACTGCTAAGTCCCTGCAGCTGATTGCATGGGCACAGCTCTTGTGCCCATGCAATCATCATGACGTACCTGTATATCATGGCAATTCATGAAGTACAGATAGATCATGGTGTACTAAGGAGTAAAGCAAGATTTCAATAATGTAACACATACCAACAATTTTTAGATGGTTAAAGAGGGAGACTTATGGTTCAATAATAGAAATATAGATATATATTTGTATACCTATGTGTTTTAGTCATTTCTCATTTAAAATTAGTACAAAATTTTCCATTACACACATTTTTATTCAATATTATATAAATGGATGTCCTCATATGCAGGAAGAAAACTGAAAGATTTTTTTTGGGGCACTATAATAACTTTACTAATGAAATATTATTTTTCATGTCAAAAAGAGGGACATTTGGGAATAAAGGGCACATATGCATCTACAAGTAATTGTAAATGAGTCTGCTACTCTACAATCAGATAGCAGCAAAGAGTTCTTATGGAATTGCGCAGCCCATCTCAATGTGTTTGAACCAATCCAGTGTAAACCATCAAATATTCTTCTTTATCCTGCGAGGGTGCCATCAGAACACTACTGGCAGTACTCCTTTTAGGGACTGATTGTAGTTTTTAGAGAGAAGCCCCCTGACATGGTGGAAGATTGGAATTGGTAACTGGCAGGGGGCACAGAGGTGTTAGCTGTATGGGGCCTTGAAATTACATATGGCAGGGCTGCCTGCAGCATCTTGAAGTGACTGCATGTGGATAGCATAATGTACACCTTTGTTGTCTTCAGAAGACCTTTCAGTAGGAATAAGGGCGATTCTACAAATATGATAGAACAGTCTTTTGTAGGTGCAGACAAGTTTTTAAAACACAACCGTAAAAATATTTTTTAGATTTCTGTTAAGGGGTATTCCCAACGCATTTATTAGCTTTAAAGGGAACCTGTCACATAGATTATGCCCCCTTGCTGAGCACAGCACAAGCTAGTGTCAGACCTGCTGTTCCCAGCGCTGTGCCCCTTATTCTATAAGATGCTGTAGTTTCAGAGCATTTACCCGCCCAAATCTTATTCATGAGCAGGTGTTAGCCCCACCCACCAAAGGCTAGCCCCGCCCACTGACAGTTATTCACATGTTTCTACCTATTCAAAGTAATAGGTTTATCGGTTGAGGTGGGTGGGGCTAGCCTCAGGTGGGCGGGTTTTGAAAAAAACTGACCCATTGAATTACTTTTCTGGCTGAAAACTGCAGATTTGAGCAATAAATACTCAAAGACTACAGCATCTTACAGAATAAGGGACACAGCGCTGGAAACAGCAGGTCTGTCCCTAGCTTGTGACAGGTTCTCTTTAAGCTTACATGTAAAGGTAAATAAAGACTATTATGAAATATTTTGCTTCAAAATTAAAGCAGTTAAAGCAGCTTTCATCTCCTTCTTGTTTACAGAAGGATTTCTGGGTTACCAACCACCTCTCTTTGCTCTCGCAGCCCTGGTCTGGATGGAGACTTCTTTCTTTCCCGGCTGTGTCTTATCAGCATCACAGGAGTTTGTATTTCTTACTGACAAACTGTAATCCTTCAGAGCTCTGTATCCTTGTGCCCTGCTGTTAAAACCCTTCCATTAACAATGTTCTTCTTACAGGATTAGTTACGAATAGCAGAGCTGATATGCCAACCACTGCTGTAGAACCACCCACAGTCTGACCAGGAAGTGGGAGCCTGAAACTGCCTGTGAAGCACAGGCTCTGTTAAACAGCATGGTGAGAACACCCATTTAAGTATCAGAATGACAATGAGAATAGGACAAGATGGTGGAATAACTTAATTTCTTTTACACTATTAATGCTCTAAATAGGCAGTCCCTCCCCCCCTTAATTTCACAACAATATGTAATAGAGCCTGTTGTAGTGCACATTAGTGCCATGTTGTTATAACCAGCAAATATTTTAACCTCTTAATTTAATAGATTTTTATCATAGTTTTCACTAATATTTTATTTTTGTCTTCATGACTTAATAATATTTTTGAACATCTGAGGGTGTTATGCTTATCAGGCCACAAATCGTTGTCCATTTTATACTTAGACGGCTCAGTAACATTGTATGACGAGGAGTGGATAACACATTCTAGGCTTAGATACACTGGCTTATCAGCCCTTCTTCATTCTTTACACATGTTTTCAGTCTCCTTTCCTCTTTTAACTCTACACCATGTCTGACATTCCTGCAGTATGTCTCACTATTATCAATATGTGTTTGGAATCTGGAACAATGGATCCTATATTAGAGGCTATGAATTAATCCACAGCGTCTCCAAGAATAAAACACAAAATATTTCTTTTCACAGCTAAATCTGCGTTTTCTACTTCAACTGAAAACAGAACAATCGTGTAATTGTTGCCGCCTTCTAAATGGCCTCAGCATTTATCCGCATTGTTCTCGCCATGAATTGGAGGGGGTCTTATCATTATCTTGAAGCTTTCCCCAATGATGTGTCCTTGGATTTATCCAACAATGTAATGAAAATATAAGAGATCGTGCTTCCCACAACAAACGGCTCAGAGCCATCCCTCCTCCTGTCTGTGAAGCAGTATACAATGAGTATATCATTTATGACTCAACGAGCTGGTGATTCCGCATGGCTGTGAGAGCATGGCTACAGAATCAAATGATTAATTACAACCGAGGCTTAACAAGTGTAAAGCAGAAAATCATTTGTCCCATATGAATGTATATTGTCAAGTATCATCAAAGAAAAAGCATCAACAACAGCAAAACACAGGTAATTACAATGTCCTTTAATCAGAGCGGGATACAGGTGCTTCTCAAGACCTTCTTCTCCTTTCTATGGGTTAGATCATCAGTCCGGTCATTTGAATGTTTGCCAAATAAACTGGAATATCCAATTGGTCATACACAGATGAGTGAGTCCAGGGGCGTAACTAGAAATGGCAGGGACCCATAGAAAACTTTACAATGTCCCCCACCATCCATAAAAATAAAAAAAATAAATAACTTATCACGTGTTCCGTCAAGAATGACAGAAAAAATAGTGTACACCAGACACATCCCGCACACGCCAGACACAGGCCGGTCACATCCCACATACACCAGCCACTCACATCCTGTACACGCCAGCCACTCACACGCCGGTCACATCCCGCACACGCTAGCCACTCACACGCCGGTCACATCCCGTACTGATATTCCTGATATTAGTTGACTGCGATTCTTTGATTGTTTACATAGATTTTTTTACTGTGGGAGCATCACCCTTTACCCTACACTGGTCACTTATGTAGATAATACATACAAACATCACACATCTACATACACACACAGATATATATATTCATACACACACACACACACACACACACTACAGACACACATATAGACAGTCACATCCATACACACATATATACAGTCACATCCATACACACATACCCTGTTTCCCCGAAAATAAGACAGTGTCTTATATTTTTGCTCCTAAAGACGAGCTAAGACTTATTTTTAGGGGATGTTTTTCTTTTCTATGAACAATAATTCACATTTATTGTTGAACAACACATCAACATGTATTAATATACGTTAATGATGTCATCACAAACATCAGCAGAAGCAGCCAAACACTGAATTGCATTAAAAAAAATACAGTATGTCTTATTATCGGAGGTGTCTTATTTTCGGGGAAACGGGGTATATATTGTCACATCCATACACACTACAGACACACATATATACAGTCACATCCATAAACACATATATACAGTCACATACACACACACTTACCTGTATGCAATGCAGCTGTCTCATTCAGTCCAGACGTCTCTGGAAGACACAGTGTGGGGAAGGAAAGGACACATTACAGCAGCTTCCTGCTCTCAACCGGCAGTGCAGACACCCCTCCTCCATTGTCCCGTCCCGACTGTGCCAGTACGGAGACACTGAGGGTGCCCACAAACAGTACAGAGGAGAGGGAAGGAGGGGGCTGCTGGGGGAGCAGCTCTTAGCAGCTCCACGGAGTAAAAATCAAGTTCCTGTTTGATATCGGCCGGGCCCTCAGGGAGTGTGGGCCCCGTAGCCGTCGCTATGCCTGCTACGGCGGCAGTTCCGCCACTGAGTGAGTCATTGAAAATCTGTTTTGATACTGGTATGCTAAATAGGGAGATACCACTAGAGGACTACTCCTGGCTTTTATTTTACCACTTTCTTTAGAAATTGATTTTAGGTACACTGTAATGCCAGTAACTTTGCTTATCTGCAGCAGCATATAGGATTTCTAGCTGATGCAACAATCTATGTTAGGTCTCATGACCTGAACTCTATTTAGCTGAAAAACTCTGTGGGTGACATGTATGAAAACAGTCAAACTTCTCAGTAGGCTAGTGTGGCATTCTTTAGTATGAATGAAAGTTTCTCACAGCACTTTATAAATGTGCCCCACTATGAGACAAAAACATGCACCAAAATTTGTCTCGCCACTTTGAAATTGGCATAGATTACTACAACATTTGTGCGCCACATTCTGTTGCGATGCATTCATAATGTGTCTAATCTTATGAATGTGGCGCAACACTCCCTCTAATAATTGGCACATACAAAACTGACGAGGGTGTTGTACGTGCCCCAGTTTTTGGAGCAAGACCTTTTCAAAATATGACAAACAGGGGCGGCAACAGTTTTTTTTTTGGCTCACATTACACCAGAAAACTGGTGCAGCCCTGTTCACACATGTCTCTCTATATTTTTGATGCTGACAGGAAATCTCTATGCATTCTTATGAGACTAACTTTAAACCTTCCATAGAAATGCAAAGAGAGATCACTTCTGGATCACACAACCATGCTGTGTGTTTCAGCAACTAACAGTGCAGGTCAAATGTCTCAATGGCAGCAATGAGTAATCCTTTATTCAGCTGCAGGAAAGCAAAATTATTGGCACTACTGTATACCTAGAAGCAATTTCTAGTGAACTAAAGAAAAACTTGGAGTGGTCCTTTAATTCCATTAAGGGATACAATGGAGCATGTCGCAGCATAATAGGAGCCCATGTAAGTGCCACATTGTTACTCAAATAAATTTGAAGTTGATGGTAGGGACTAGGCACCTGTTTTTTAAATGCCATTGACTTCTAAATGAGCACGATTAACCCACAGATTGTTATAGTGTGGTGAATACCATAGAAGCCAATCCTGTAGAATCCTACTTTTTCATACTACTCATGTGAAGAATTTTTTTCTTTCTGCAATTATATAAGTGGTTATATAAAGACAAAAATTTAAAGTTTATTCACTTTGGACAATACCTACTAGAAGGGCCCTTGGAAAATAAATTGATCACAAAATGTTCTCCAGCAATAAACCATAATTTGTGGGATAATCTGGAAGTTAAGCGCCAACACAGTGAAAATTAGGCATTACACAGAGCGCATTTAAATCAATAGCCTGTTTTCTGTAATGCAGGATAGGACAGGTCCTCTAGAGCAACGGAGACTCTGGGATTGAAAACCAATGTACCCAAAAAGATGAGGATCCTGAAAGAGGACCTCTCTCTATGAACTTAGAATTTAATAGCAGGGTACATTATATGAAATAGTTTTTCTAAACTGGAGAGTGGTTTTCTTAAATTTCTGCCACTAGGGTGTACCTGATCATTTGTTTTAGCCATCTATCCCAAGTTGGAGTTGTAATGGAATAGAGCCTTGTGGTAACTTATTGATTCACATGATAAGACATGGACTGTCCCAGAGGAAAGCAGGGAACCCCCCACCTCCTCCCCGGTTGGCCCTTGGGCATGGTGGGCCTGGCAGTTTTTTGGAGGAAGAAAAGCAGGAAAGAGAGGGAGAAAGCAAGAGTCATGTACAGTAGCTATAGGATGGGCTTTAATAATCAATTCTACTGATGGGCCCCAACAATGAACTCCACTGGTGGACCCCAAGAAGCAACTCCACTGGTGGGCCCCATACACCCCAGTCTGACACTAATAGAGGACACCACACAGTCTGTACAGGGTTCTTCGCAAAGTTCTAATAACTCCTTGTTTTTACCTTCTTTACTGCCCAGAGGGGCATGGATTAATGGCTGACAATAACACTACATTATCTGCTACAAATAGACCACAGCAGAATACACAGGGCTAAGCAGATTTGTGGTTTTCACCCCATGTATACCTGGATCACTGCTATGTAACAGCCCAGAATTGCACTGGTGGGCTCCTAAAATCAGCTGCACTGGTGAGACCCAAGAATCAATTCCATTGGTGAGATCCAAGAATCAACTTTACTGGTGGGCTCTAAGAATCATCTGCATATGCAGCGCAGTCTGGAAACGCACATGATAGTTCCTTAAAGGGGTTTTGTACAATTGACGTGGGAAGTTTGTAAATTAAATAATAAACATTTTCACCATCCATCATTATCACAAATTCTGCACCGTTTTTGTTTTAGCTGCTCCTTTAGTGATCCATTGTTTACAGCTTGTTTCCAGGGGATATGACCAGGGCTGAGAGCTTCTCATTCCTGGTCGCACATGCTCTGACATCACCTCTCCTCTTAGGCAGCTACTGAGTGTTCAAACCCCAGGTGCTGTCATTCTACTCCTGTCCTCTGTCTCAGGTATGTGCGTTGAGAAAGAGAAATAAAATCCACAGGTTTGGTTTCTGCAAGGATTTGAACTGAGGAACCTAGTGCCTGGAGGCAAAAGTTTTACCTCTGGGATACAATGTAGCTACTTACAATTCTATATATAAACAGACCTTTCTTTCACTAGAGAGAGGAAAGGCCTGGTGATGTCATCCTTCAGGGTCACATGTAATGCAATTCAAACAAATAACACACGTCCCCTTTCTGAGCTGGAAAGCTGGATGCAGGAGGGGAGGTATGAAATGAGATTGTGGCAAAACCCCTTTACATTCTAATAAGCGAGATAGAGGAGGGGATGTGAGTGTCTTAGGTTATGATGTTAGCAGTATTGCCATCATTAAAACAGACTCGTGAATTTCCACCTGGAATCATAGATCACCAGTAAATATATCTTATATACTGTATAAGCAGCCGAGTTATTCTCAAAATTTACAAAATTCCATTTAGCCATCTCTTTGTTGTATTTGTTTCTTTTATTTCGTGTTGCAAGCATACAAGCTGGAAATAGTAGCTATTACAACTCCCATTGAAAGTTTTCACCTGTTTTTCCCGGCTAGGAAGGATATGTCAGCCAGTTTATGCTGTAATACACTTTGTGTTGCTGCAGTGACTTGCTGATTAGCCATGAAGGAACCTAGAAACCTTGGCTAATTAAGAATACTGTTATGTTATTCTTGTTATTAAAAAGGGAAGGTAGGGGGGTTGTGTTACCTTCACTCACCCGCCCTTTTCGATGTTGAACTCCTTTAATTACATGAATGTTATTATAGGTCAAAACAAAGTCAATTACTGCATAACAAAAGCGAGGGAGGGGGGGGGGGGTGAGGACTGTGACAATTTTGTTTCCAAAAAACAATCATTGTCACCATAAAAAATTATTCTACTCATAGATTGCAGTTTTGCATATTATTTATGCTATATTTAATGAAAAAAATATTAATTACACTAATAAGGGCTTGTTACATACTTTATCCTAAGCCTAGTAGATGATAAATAGAATGACTAAGCTGCAGTGTAGACTGGCACAAAAGCAGAGCAATGAAAGCGAAGGAAGATATAACTAGAGGAAGTGCCCTTTAAGTGCTGGAGTACATTATCTGGCAGACACTGGTTTGTCTTTTATGTGTGTGATGGAGCGGACTCTTCCAGCACATTTCTGAGAAGCACAGACCTCGCGTTTGTAGTACCATCATAGCCGTTCTTCAATACATGAAGGTCTCCTACCTCGCTGTCCTTGACTTTGCATTGACTTGTAAAATATTCATGGGTGAATGACAGCTTTTTTCTGATTTTGTGAAGACACAGTTTAGAACATGAATTAAGCATCTCTCTGCCTTTTGCCACCCTCTCTGAGACGGGCACAGGTTCACAAAATTAAGGGCACATGGCAGGTGTCTGAGGGCTGCCGTCGGGGACCATCACAGCAATTAGACACGATTTAGGTGATTTTTATGTGGGGAATTGAAACATATCAAGTCACTTATTCATGTTGGATTTGAAAAGGGCCATGTCGGGGTCAGCAGCGAAATTCCTGGCTGCTGCTGCTTCTCTTGATGAAATTCTATTCCCTTATGGAAAGTACAGCACATATGGAGATGACATAGATCAGGGGACAATTGCGGGTGAATTACAGGTAGGGGACAGCTCTGAAGCTAAACTTCATCATGATGGATGTAGATGTTGCGGTGTCTGTCTCCTTTTAATGGACTTTAATTCAGAGTTGTTTTTATGGAAGAATTAAAAGAAAATCCATCCACTCTTTAATGTTCCTCTGATGACCTCCCTGTAGGAAACCATTAATCATCAAGCTTTGAAAATGGAGCAATAAAAATGCCAAACACCTTGTATTTTTATTTCTATTTTATCCAATGACGCATTTTTTTTATTTGTCATTAAATAGTATGCTCCTACTTTGGGTGGAGCTTAGCTTTTGTGACTATACGCAGCTTACGTCTGATATCTTTGTAGGTAAAGGTACATGTTAGATGGGGGAGAGGTGTGATATTCCTGTGGGAAAATATATGTCAGCTAATCTGTAGCTGTAAAAACAGAAAATACAGATGAGAGGAAAATGGAGATGCTTTAACGTGGAAAGAAAACCAGAGAGGGCATCATTTATGAAAATTGTCTAAGGGTATGTTCACACAGCGTTTAGCGGCATGCATTTTTGCGCACCGTAAACGCTGTGCTTTGCGCTTTGAAATTATGGGTTTGCAAGTCTGTAATTTCGAAGCATAAATGTCATGCAATGTAGCAAGGCAGATTTCTGTCTCATATACATTTATATTTCGCGGCACGATATACCCATGAAAGAAGTGATATATCACTTCTTTTGGGGATTTACATATCACTTTTTTTCATGGAGTGATAGGTGGAGGTAATGAGGTTATGGGTCGATGTCACGGATGCCCCTGTGACCCTCGTCCTGGGTCACGGGCCCATCCGTGCCTCCTTGCCGTGCGGCGCCCCGTCCCACACGTCGGATCGGGGGTTCGCTCGCTCCCCCGCCAGTGCCCAGGTCCTCTTACCCTGCCCCGCTCTGTCCGTCTCTGTCCCGTGGCGTGCGGCCCCGCTCCCTAGGGAGCGCATGCACCGGCAGTGTTGAATTTAAAGGGACAGTGTGCCGGTAATTGGCCATTGCCGGATGCTGCCCCTATTTAGGCCGGCCTCTTCCTGGCAACCCTGCCGGATCTTTAGTGCTCATTGCCTACTGAGAAAGCATTCCAGAAGCCTTGTCGATTACCGTGTACCGAATCCTCTTGCCTACGTTCCTGACCACGAATCTCTGCCGCCTGCCTTGACCTTCCTGCTGTCCCCGACTACGAGCCTGTCTGACGAATCTGTACCTCGCCTACCCTTGGCCGCCACCACAAGCAAGTTCCGCCAGTGGAAGCGACCTGGTAGACTCCCGCCGCATCAAGTCCATCCCACTTTGCGGCGGGCTCTGGTGAATACCGGGACCTACTTAGACTCCGCTCCTTGGTGTGGGCTTCCACCTCGCTTGCGGTGGTCCAGCGGATCCACCACCGCGGTCCATTACAGTTGATAGATGTAGGTGGTGGTGGATGATAGGTGGAGGTGATAGGACCATGAGGTAATGGTGGAGAGGTTATGGGGTGATATGTGGAGGTGATAGGGAGTGATAGGTGGAGGTGAAAGGGCTATGGGGTGATAGACGTAGATCATCCGACGAGAAAGGTGGAGAGGACGGAACAAAGAGGTCATGGGTGGATAGGTTATGGGGTGAAGTGTGGAGGTGGTAGAGGTGGGGTAGTTATGGGGTGTTAAGTGGAGATGAGCAGGCTATGGGTGATAGGGGGAGGTGTTGGGGAATGATAGGTGGAGGTGAGAAGTCTATGGAATAATAGATGGAGAGGTTATGGATTGATAGGTGGAGGTAGTGAGGGTTAATTGCTGGAGATCAAAGGGTAATGAGGGCATAGGTGGAGGTGGGGTGCTTATGGGATGTTAGATGGAAGTGGGGGATAGATGGAGGTGAGGGGGCTAAGGGGTGATAGGGGGAACTATTGTGGAGTTTATGGGACGATTGGTGGAATTTATGGGGAGTTTATGGGGTGATAGGTGGAGGTTGGGGGTTTCTGGGGTGATAGATGAGGGTTGTATTCATTGTTGGTACATTACACAATGGTGGGGAGGAGGAGGAGAGAGATACAGGCACCATCTCCTTGGGGTTGTGAGCAAAGTATCATCCCCCTGGAGATTGTGCTTCAGCTGTAGTCTTTGCCCCCCCAGAATCATATTGTGCAGCCCAGAAATCAGCCACAAGCATTCTCCTATAGGGGTACAGGAGATGGAGTTTAGTACTGTCATGTTTTTTGTAGTGTTTTATTCTTATACAGGTTTCTCCTTTGGACGACGTCGGACTCATTGGACTATATCGGACCAGTGTTGGATACATTTTGTTAATAAAATGGTCGATGAGTGCTGATGTCATGGAGTGTTTATTTTAATTAAAGGCTTTTTGTGAGTTTTCTTCTTCATCTCAGCCAACGGTAGTTTTTATTACCCCAAGACTGACACTAACCCCTTCTCACTATGACCCCAGTACCCAATGCACCAGGGTACTCTGAAGAGCCGGGTTACCATCTGAAGCAGAGGCTCTATTGTGATGAAACTGCCAGATTTGATATTGAATACTCTAATAAGGGGTACAGCATTGCAAACAACATGTCTGTCACTAGCTTGTGCTGTCCTCAGAAAGGTTGCATAACCTATATGAAAGGTATTTAACTATTTCTCAAGGTGTAAGTGCCGCAAAGAATTGACATGTCAATTCTTTTACAACGCGCACAGTACATGTTGAAAAATACGGGTGTAAAATCGTCACCATCTGAACGATAATGATGATTTTTCCACTGCATTGAATGACTGCTGTACATGACTATTGTTTGAAGCATATTTGCGGCACGTCCTTTGACTCAAATACACAATGTGAATATACTCTTAGAAAGTTTTCAGAAATGAGCCCCAATGTTTGTAGCAGGGGTGCAAAACCTTTTCTAGTCCAAGGGCCACATGTATTCCTCATCTGAACCTATGGCACTTCAACTGTAAATACCCAAAATGGCTGAAAGGTCTTCCACCTTAGGGACCGACAGAGATCAGAACAAGGGTTCCCCTGCTCGGTTCTCCAGAAAGAGGATATTAGGCGCCTACTTTCATTGCAGTTTTGGGGGTTACAGAAGTAACTTTTTCACACTTAGAACTAGATAGAACAATACACATACACCACTTACAATAAGTTAGGGATATTTGGTTCTTGGTTGAAATTTCAAGATGAACATAAAACTTCTTGATTTTTTTTTTAAAATGAACTAAATGAAAGCATCTCTTAACTAGAATGCACATGTCCAACTGTTCAATGTTTTAGTACTTTTTGCACAACTTACTGATCTCTAACAAGGAATTTAATGGCAAAATTCTCAATGAGTGTTTGATCCCTGAATCGCCCAATATATTTAGGGGGTCGATTAGAATTGGGATTTAAACAGTCCTCCTCATCATGCTGTTCACATTTTGACACCATTCAAGCAGGATTCTCTCAGACAGAAGTGGCCACTGAGCTTAGAGTGTCACATAGTGTCATCAGCAGATTGCAACAGAGATACATAGAGACTGGAAGAGTCACATAAAGGCAAAGAAGTTGATCGTCCTTTGGCTACATCACACTTTGATGATCGCTCCATTGTAAACAATGCCCTACAGAACCGGATGCCATACAACTCCAGGAATGTTTAAGGGAGGTGAGAAGGAACCGAGTGTCATTCAAGATCATTCATAACCGTTTACATCATTGTGGTCTGTGTGCTAGATGACCTGCAAGGGTACTTGTCTGGTGTCTGCAAGGGTACTTGTCTGGCTGATGCATAGCGCTCTCCTTGACGTTTCTGCTCAGAGTGAATGAACTTTCATCACTGAACGGCACCAAGGGCAAGTGATGAATGTGCCTGGTGGTGTGGTCAGATACCCTTGCCGGTCGTCTAGCATGCAGACCACGTTGATGGAAACCGTTTCCAATGGTCTGATGTGACACTTGGTTGCCTCTCACCTCCCTTAAACCTGCCATAGCAAGACAGTAGTGTTGCCACTGACAAGCTACCTCTGATAGAGACGACTGAGTGACTTGCCAGTTAGGCAGTACTGTACTGAGTACAGGTTGAACAGTGCCAAAAGATAATCTTTCAGCACTATTGTTGTGGACCAAAAGCATATAGGAGTCACTTGTTCCAAAACTATGGCCCAAGATGGTCTTATAGTATCATCAATTATTTCGAGGTAATGTCTGTCATAGGAGATGCAGCTCAATACTGATGTGATTTGACCACATTGGAATATTCTATGGTAGTTACTAGCAGATGGTGAGTTTAATGAGCATGTCAGCCAAAAGTTTCCTTAAGGAGAATTTATTCTAAAATCCTCTCTAACATGAAGTTTACCATTACTCGTACATGCCATTGATTGTGAGGGTAGTAGTCTAGTCTACAGACCTAGTCACAGATCCTTAACAATTCCAAAATGGTATGGTTCCTCTAAGAAATGCCAATGTTCAGAACTACTGTATCCCAGGGCTCATCTATAAGAATTTAGATGATATTCATTTTTAATAAACCTTCCAGTCTGGTGATACAGATGTTTTCTGTCAATCAAAAAGATTGGCCCAGGAATCAAATTACATTGTGAGCTCAGCCCCGGCATTATTATACAAGCTGTGTATCATAGATACTGGAAGATGAAGCCTTGTGACATAAGATATAAATATGTGCATTTTAGAAATTCAATTATAGATAAATGTTGTTAAGTTTAAAGATCAACAGAAATGCTCAGCTTGTACAACGCCGCTGATAGTCTGGGGATATTACTGCCGGAGCAGAGGAAGAAGATACTGATTCTCGGGGTGAACAGAGGGAAATTCACTAATTTATTGAGTAAACAGGAAAATAATTCACACCGCCTCTATGTTACAGGGGATAAAAGTCACAAAAGTAGATACAGAAGTCTCAGGTGTTTATAAGAATTGAGGATATCAGAGACAAAGCTGTAATTGTGGTGGGGCAATATTTTCCTAAGCACAGTAGACTTCCTGACCGATAAGCCTATAGCATGATATCACATCAAGGTCAAGTTACCTAGCAGATCCATCAAAACTATGATGCCTTCAGTGCAGGAACTGATCATTTTGAAGTGGGATAAAATGTTAATTATTAGATAATTTGATTGTGTTGGAAAAAATTATAATTTCCAAAACTCTTGTTTCTTCTGGGAGATGGAAACTGGAAAGCAAAAGGGGTGGGATTTATGAAAACCCTACCATCCAAAATGGGCTTTACCAGCAGACCGGGAGAAATAAGATTGGTAAGTATGGTAAAAATATGGAGAATCAAAGGTCATAGGTGACCTACTAAAATTGTTGAGAAAAAGCCTTAAAAGGGTCTATAGTAGATATAGTTACAGAGTTGATAAGGTGGAAAAAAAAACACAGGTCCATCAAGTACGACCTATAACTCTACTGTGTTGACTCAAAGAAAAACAAAATCCCTTCACTATATGTCCTAAATAGCAGGGCCAAGATGATAGGTAAGCGAAGGTTGGCGACCGCCTAGAGCTCCACTTCATCCCAAGCAGGAAGGGGGAGCAGGGAGGCGTGGATGGGGTTTAATTTTCCCATTGAGGTGCTGCTGTATGCCTTATTTGCATAGGGCACCAGAATACCTTGTCCCAGTCCTGCTAAAAACATAACTTTAAATGAACCAATATACCGAGATTAGAGTGAATAAACAACTCAATCACAATTTTGCCAGAGACAAGCTTAAAGGAGTTGTCTCACTACATTGATTCATCTTACCTCAGTCCTGTTTACTGGCTTCCACTAGGCTGCAGTAGAAGCCAGGTCTGTAGCTGTAGCGACCTAAGGAGCTGATGCAGCCCAATCAAGAGGGGATATCTAGGAATAGGTAGGACACTGTTAATGGACACATATTGCAAAGTGACTTGTTTTTGCAAGATCATTAAGATAAAAATCCTTGTAGTGAGACAACCCCTTTAAACTCATCTTCTTCAGCATAAGAAATCAAATAATTATTTTTTATTTCTATTATTCAAAATTATATTGTTTTTTTTTCCAATTCAAAGGTAATTTATTGAATAATAAGAGGTAAAAGCATACATGAGCAAGTTCAATACACAGGTTATATAGTCCGGTCATACATAGAGAAGGTCCCTGAGGAGCTAGCAATGTCCAGTAGAGGGAAACACATTGTTTCCCAAGAAAGGCATGTGGTATCACTAAGACACGAAAAAACATTTCTAACCGTCTCTAACATGGAAAGCCGGTATTCAAACAAAGACAAAATTACCATTGATGTCTCAGTTCAACACCACCTGTCATGGCACATAGGACCTAGAGTTTTTTGAGATATTGCCTAGTATTGTAGACTGATGTCCAAAGGAAGAAAAAACAAAATCAAAACCAAAAAAGAAAAAAGAAATTAAGTCAAACCATAACTGTATAAGAATCAGAACAAGACCAAACATCGGCTCATTGGTGTTACCCCCCCACTCCCTTTCACTGTATACAAATGTATCCCCACAACTCCAAGACCCCCAGCCAAGTAGTATGCCTTAAAATCTGGGAGGGATAAGCCTCCCTCCTCCTTGGGCCGAGATAGTGTCCTCTCTGATATTGGGGGATGACCATGTGCCCACACAAACTGGGATGTCAGCCTGCGAAGCGTAGTAAAAAAAGCCTTGGGGAGTCGAACTGGAATCGCGTTCATCTTCAGTATGTTTATGCGCCCTATCCAAGAGAAGTCCTTCCTATCCACTCTCGCGAGGTCGTGCTGGAGTCTGGTAAGAAAAGGAGCAAAATTGAGATCATACACCGAATTCAGGGCTGAAGGAATCTTTACCCCGAGATACCTGAAAGATGATGCCTCCCAGGAAAAGGGAAAAGAAGACCTTATATGGGTCAAAAGGGCTTGAGGGATATTTAGGCTCAGAACAGAGCTCTTCATCATATTAATTTTATGGTTACTGTGGGAGCTATATGTCTGTAGACCCTTTAGTGCTGCCGATAGGGAAGAAGCAGGGCTAGTGAGGTATAGTAATAGATCATCCGCAAAGGCGGAACACTTAAAATGAAGGCCCTTCACGGAGATCCCCTGTATCTCTGGGTCTGCCCTTAAAGCCTGCATCAAATGCTCCATCACCAAAATGTATAAAATTGGAGAGAGCGGGCATCCCTGCCTGGTGCCATTTCTTATAGTCAGGGGAGCGGAGAGTGTCCCATTAATTTGGATTTGGGCCTGTGGCAAAACGTAAAGAGCCCCAATCTAGTGATTCCAGGACCCCATGTAGAAAAGGCCAGGCCACCCTATCAAAGGCCTTCTCCGCATCCAGGGACAGGAGAAGGCATGGGATCTTCTGTGATTGTGCATGATGGATCAAGGAAAATGTTTTTAGTGTGTTATCCCTCGCCTCCCTGGAAGGAACAAAGCCCACTTGGTCTGGATGGAGAATTGATGTAAGCAAGGGGCTCAGCCTATTAGCCACCAACTTTGCAAACATTTTTGCATCTGTGTTGATCAATGAGATGGGGCGATAGTTTTGACAATGTGAGGGGTCTTTCCCCTCCTTTGGTATGACAACAATGTGAGCTCTCAGAAAGGCCTGGTCAAAGGGAGCTTCCGGAGAGGCTGCATTGAAAGCCTTTAGAATGGGGTGTGAGAGTTCTGATTTCAGGGTTTTTATAAAACAGGGCCGTATAGCCATCCGGACTCGGACTTTTACCCGATGCGAGCGACTGAATGGCCACTCCCAGTTCTTCTTCGGAGAAAGGGTCTTCCATGGAGGCGATGGAATCCTCAGGGAGGTGCAGGAGGGCTGTACTAGCAAGGTATGACTGGAGAGATGAAGGGTGGGCTCGATCTTTTTTCAGTCATATTAAAGCCCTTGACATTAAGTGAAGTGATACGTATGTTTGTCATATCTTTGTCTGGGAGCATCAGAAGAGGCTTGATCCCCGAATATCAGAGAGGTAGACATCACACCATATGAGCCGAGAGATCTAGGATAAACATGTAACAAACACCAAACTTCAGAAAACAAAGGCCTAACGACAAGAGGCCAAATACCTAAAAATAGCAGATTCATAACTGCTGTGGCCTTTTGAGTCCTCAAAGGGCCAAAACTACACAGGGGTTCTCCCTTAAAAAGGACAGGTCAATCCAATTAACCAGAGAAAGAGAGGAGAAAATAGGGCACTTTGCAGCGAGAGACCAAAACAGAGCTACCTCCGGAGATCTTTGGGAACTTTTAGGCGTGCGGGGAGAATCGCCCCACCCGAGACCCCGATCCCGCCCGGCCCGTAAGCACAAGCAAAGGGGAGGGGGGATAGGACAAGTGAGAGAGGAGAGAGGGTACTATGGAGTCTCGGGTGGAGCAAGTCCCACCAGCCAGAAGAGGGAACAGGCCCTCAATGGAAAGAAGAGACAGAAAGAGCCCGCCAGGCTTAACACCACACATCTCTACCACATAATAGCCAAACGAGTCAGCAATCAATAATTGGAACCTTAGAAAAAAGCTACAGAATTGAAAAGGGGGAAAATCACAAAAAAAAGGGGAAAAACTTTCCCCAAAAATTAAAAAAAAGGGTTGGAGGACTGGAAACCTGGAAAAGGCCCTTCCTCCAGAGGGCATAGTCAGGTTAGTCCGAGTTGTCAGGTACTCCAACTGAGCAGATATCACCCGTTTACATCAAAGGGACTTGAGGTCAAAAGAAACATGCAATCGAAGAAGAAAGAGTAGAGCCAGAGAGGTTGTAGCCTCCCATGCAGTTAGAGCATCAGCGGTGGGGTCTTGCCTGGGGAGGTTGGCTAACTGGGCTTCCCATGCGTCATCGAGACCTCTGAGGTTTTGCCGATATCAGTTGTGAGCTTAGCCGCTGGTTTCCCATGAGATGGGGTGGTCCGACTGCCGGATCCTCTGAGGAAGCAGAGAGCCAGTCGGGGAGACAAACTTCTGGGAGATCCAGGGAGGAGATGAAGATGGGCAAGTCCTCTAGTGAGCGAAATACCAGCATATGGTCAGCAAGCCATACTTGAAGGGAGAAGGGGGAGCCCCATCTATATTGTATACTCTTGGATTGAAGAGCGGAAAGGAGGGGTTTGAGAGCTGCCCGTTTCCGAAGGGTACGCCTTGAAAGATCCGGAAATAGTTGCAACTTGGTCCCTTCGAACTCCAATCTAGGAAGAAGGCGGGCTTTTCGCATTATCTCCTCCTTGATCGTGAAATGGTGAATTCTACAAATAATGTCCCGTGGTTTAGAGGGGTCATCATTTTGCGGCTGTAGCGCTCTATGAGCTCTAGCGAACTCGATAAAAGAGTCTTCGGGTTTACCCAGGATATAGTTGAATATTTTCATAAGAGTTGAAGAAAGTTCTCCTTGCTTAACCGTTTCCGGAAGTCCCCGAAGCCTGACGTTGTTTCGTCTATTACGATTTTCCAAATCGTCTGGATGGTCGGCAAGATGGAGGTGGTGCGAGCTTTGCTCCGACACGTCAGCCTTTAGAGAGGATATCAGGCTCGATGTTGATTCTTGAGTCTTTTCAAGTTGGTGAACCCTCTCCTGGAGATTCGCCACATCTGTCTGAACCGGGCGAAGATCCTGTCTCCATGCCTGCCTCATCTCACGTGCCATGAGGTGCATATCCTGCTTGGAGTTCAGAAGAGAGAGAAGCGCCTTAAGCTCAGGGTGCGCCTCTAGCGTGAGCAAGGCAGTTTACGGTGATATGCAATATGGTGCAAGAGTTATAGCGGGCTCCGTGCCCTCTCAGTGCAAGGGGATATCAGGGCGTCCAGCAGATGTATCTCGTCGAGGGCTTCCTCCACATGTCGAGGAATTCGGGCTCGAAACTCAGGATGCAGCTCTTTGTGTTGGAGCACCAGGTGGGGTCTGAGAACTATACGCGGTCCCCAACGGGGTCAGGACAGCAGGGGGGCCCCCAAGGTCAGGAAGGACCGGTGTGGAGCATGGGTCTAGGTCGCCCCCCTCAAGGGCCCCGCCACCGCCCCAAGCCGTGTCCGGGTCCCGGTCCCAGGGCCACAAGGTATCCCTTATCGATGGGCTGGAGAGTGGGGCAGTGTCCTCCATAGCGTCCGAGATGGGATTGTTGCCCTCCTCTGTGGAGCTTGCGTCAGGGTGAGACCGTGGTGCCCCTCTGTTAGTCCCCATGTCTCTGAGTTGCGTCTGAGGAGGGGGTTGATGACCCAGTCTAGTGGCCCGAGGAGTCACCTCTGAGCCTGGGGTGGAAAGGTGAGCAGAGAGCCCCTGTAAGTCCGGGTTAATTAGTGTGAGTGTTGGCATGGTGCCAGGCATCATGGAGTGGCCCTCAGATTCCAGGTGGGCACGTTTTCTGTCCCTCAAGTCTGTGTGGGTCAGGGTGTTGGTACCGGTCGGCACTTGGGTCGCCCCTGCCGGGGCCTCAGCCGCCCAATTAGCAGAGTTGTTCAGCGGAGCAGAGACCCCCCCCCCCGTGCCCCGCTACTGACCGGAGGAGATCCAGGAGAAGATAGCGCCTTATTCTCAGGGCCCAGGGCTGGGGAGAAGGGTCCCCCTGATTATAGCAGTCCCACAGAGGCAGTGGAAAGATGGGGCATGGAGTGATGGGTGGCTGTGGCACACTGACCTGGCGGCTCGGACGCCGCTGAAGCTGTCTCCATCCCGCCAGAGGAGCCGCGGCCTCCATGCAGCTGCTGATCCCCACGTGGGTCAGGGAGGACTGTTGCACGATCCGCCGATCCGGGGTCCTGCAGTGGGGCCGGTGGATCCAAGCCCTCTGGTAAATGACCCGGCGTCCGGAGGTGAGTGTCTCGATCTGTCCCGGGTGTAGCCGAGAGCTGTGTAGAGGGACGGCACGAACCTCCAGCCGCGCGGCAAGATGGGGAGAATGGCTGTCGTCCCGCAGACTCTGAAGAGGGGCGAAAAAGTTTGAAATCGGGAGCCCCGACGATTCAGGGGGTATCCCAGCAGCTGGGGGTGTCTTGTGCCTCTTCTGGCCCATGGTGCCCGTCTCAAGTAGTTTTAGGCTCTGTTCTCCGGAGGAGCTGCAGCAAGACGTGACCTGTCCTCTACATGGCAAACCACGCCCCCCAAAATTATATTGTTTTTATAAGCTGCCTTAACTATATTAAAAAAGACACTGGGCTGTTAATCAGTTATGCATATGATGGTCTGCTATAAATGCTATTTGATAAATAAGGGATAGTGGCTTACTGACTGCCTAATAGGAATCTAACTTACAGTAGGTCTATCTTTGCAATCTACTCATTGGAAAACTTCACCAAAGGTGAGCCATAGTTGAGCCATAGTCCATATAATCCTATGTCAGTTAAATTAAAATATTGTCTTCCTGTGTCAGTTCAATTAAAATATTGTCCTCCCCTACATGTTTCATCATATTTGTGGCTTCATCAGGGGTAAGAGGTCAATTACCCCTTATTTATCAAATAGTATTCATAGCAGACCCAAGTTAGATTTCAACAGGCAATCAGCAAGCCACTATTGTTCTGGTGTTATATCTTATCTAGGCGTTTTTAAATTATTCTGAAGGGTGACTGGTAATATTTAAGTTTCTACTGGGGGTAAAAGTGAAGAAATACCCAGTTATTAGCCAGAGTCAGATGGTTGCTATGAGAAATTACCAATATGGTTTTCTGAGTAATAGTCTATTAATCTAGACCCTAGGTGCTTGGTTAATATTGAGATTAGTTTTTAATCATAAACATAACTGATTAACAGTCCATATCAGTGTCTTTTTAATATAGTTAAAGGGGGTTGTCTCACTACAAGGATTGCTTTTTATGTTAAAGATCTTGCAAAAACAAGTCACTTTGCAATATGTGTCCATTAACAGTGTCCTACCTATACTGAGATTTCCCCTCTTGTATGGGCTGCATCAGCTCCTGTGGTCGCTATAGCTACAGACCTGTTTGATCTCTCCTGATAGGTTGCCTTTGCTGGTCACTATAGCTACAGACCTGGCTTCCACTGCAGCCCAGTAGAAGCCAGTAAACCCGCCACTGAATTCAAAGTAAAACCAAGAAAACTGGACTGTTGTAACATGAATCATAGTAGTGATACAACCCCTTTAAGGCAGCTTAAATAGACAATATAGTTTCTGAATAAATAGAAATAAAAGTTAATTATTATTAGATTTCTTGTGCTGAAGAAGATGAATTATAACTTGCCTATGGCAAAATTGTGATTGAGTCTAGCTAAAAGCCACATATTAGAAGGGGTCCACTGATCAGAGCCCTTTTCCCTGACCCAGAGTACAAATCCACCAAGAGTGGTTCCCGTTCTGGCAGATGTGTGCAGGACATTCATTTGTGATGTACAGTATACCAGTATGAAACTTCCCTAAGCAATAGTGGCTGATCACCAGGGTGACTGTTTAATGAAGGGCTTGTTGTGAAGAGACTTACGCCTTTAAGCCCAATTAATACATGCAATGATGATTATCACTTCCAAAAAAGTTGTGAGAAAATGCATGTAATAAAATGTAATAACTATGGCTACCATTATTACTACTTGTACTACTACTACTACTACTATTATTAGTATTATTTATTATTATTAACACTACATATCTTACAAGTGCTAATGTTACTACTATTAGAACTATTATTACTAAAACTTATACTAATACTCCTGGTACTGTTATTAGTACTACAACTATTAATGTCGTTACTACCATTAATGATACTACTGCTTCTACTATTACTACTATGATTTATACTATTACTACTATTCTTCTGTTACAACTATTAATGTTACTACCCTTACTACTATTATTACTTCCTCTATTACTATTTTTACTACTACCATTGCTACTGCTATTAGTACTATTTTTATTACCATCAGGGCTGCCATCAGGGCAGTACAGCTGGTATTGCTATATGGGGCTCAGATATTTGTGAAGCAAGGGGAAGCCCATTGATACTGACAGCTACCACCTTCTTATTTCAACTCTTTTTTTTTTCTACTGCTATAATTATTTTAAGTATATGAATGTCCTGCTGAAAGAACTAGCGCATGTCACTTTAGGCCTGAGCCTTACGAAACATACAAGAGGCATTCCAGCACAGGCAGTGCACTTACGTAAGTAACAGGTGGCCTACCCACCTATCTGAGGTCCTACCTACCTAAATGCCATGAATCCTACTTACCTAACTGCTAGGAGTCCTACCTGCCTAACTGCCAGAAGCCCCACGTACCTAGCTGTCAGGAACCCTACCTACCAAACTGCCAGCAGCCCTAACTACCTAAGTACCAAGTGCCCTACCTACCTAAGTACCAGATGCTCTACCTACCTAAGTACCAGGAGTGCTATCTGCCTACTTAACTACTTAGGGACCTAGATGTCTAGCTACCTAATGAAGGATGTACCAATTGTCTTGTATAACGGGGGCTTACTTTAAAAGGGGCTGTTCTACATAATTAGGGCTTACCTATTTGCCAATTGAGGGGACTACCTATTTAATGGTGGATGTATCTGCCTCATGGGGTACCTATTTGTTTATCTCATGGAGACTTACCTACCTACCTATTTGGGGCTTACTGCCTATCTACAGTTGAAACCAGAAGTTTACATACACTATATAAAAAGACACACATGTTTTTCTCACTATCTGATATGAAAACAGAATAAACCTTACCCCTTTAAGTCAATTAGGATTACCAAAATTATTTATATTTTCCAAATGCAGGAATAATGAGAGAAAGAGAATTTTTATTACTTTCTACAATGTCAAAAGTTTACATACATTTCATTAGTATTTGGTAGAATTGCCTTTAAACTGTATGACTTGGATATCCTTCCACAAGCTTCTCAGAATAGTTGGAAGGAATTTTAGCCCATTCCAGCTGACAGAACTCGTGTAACTGGAGTCATGTTTGCAGGTCGCCTTGCTCGCCTTTTCAGCTTTGCCCATAAATTTTCAACAGGATTGAGATCAGGGCTTTGTGATGGCCACTCAAAAACATTGACTTGGTTATCCTTCAGTCACTTTGTAACCAGTTGAACAGTATACTTCGGGTCATTGTCCATTTGAAAGACCCATTTCCGCCCAAGCTTTAACTTCCTGGCTGATGTCTTGAGATGTTACTTCAGTATTGCCATAAAATCTCCTTTCCTCATGATGCCATGTTGTCTATTTTGTGAAGTGCACCAGTCCCTGCTGCAGCAAAACAACCCCACAACATGATGCTGCCACCCACATGTTTCACAGTTTGGATGGTGTTCTTAGGCTTCAAAGCTTTTCCCTTTTCTTCCAAACAAATCATTATGGCCAAACAGTTTAATTTTTGTTTCGTCAGACCACAGGACATGTCTCAAAAAATTTAGGTCTTTGTCCCTGTGTGCATTTGCAAACATTAATCTGGCTTTTATATGTTTCATTTGGAGTAATGACTTCTTCCTGGCAGACTGGCCTTTCAGCCCATGTTGATACAGTACTTTTTTCAGTGTGGATAATGACACAATCTTACTAGCTTCCACCAGCATCTTCACAAGGTCTTTTGCTTTTGTTCTTGGGTTGATATGCACATGTCGGACTAAAGCACGTTTGTAAAATTGAAAAAACCATCCGCATGTAATATCTTGATGACTGCTTTACCGGGTGGTGTCATGAGGTGTGGTGCACCGATGCTTGAAGCAACAACAAACAACATTGGTTCCAGAGATCTTCAGGCTTTATTCACGGCACTTATCTTATGGACGTTACATTTCACTCTTGTCACAGAATATTGCATTCATCATAGCGTACAGCGCTGAACTTTCTTACTTAAATTGCTCCCTGGGCAATTTCCCTTTGTTTTCCTCTCTCTCTGCAGCCTCCCTCTAGTTGCTTCAGTCACTGAGCTAGCATTCCACCTAAAGGACATAATGATTGCCTTGGTGCAACTACTCAGGAAAAACTGTTCTGGCCTGCTCCCTTCAATACTACTCTTCAGGACAGCCAACACTCTCTGCCCACTATGTACCTAATATGGGATTTGCACAATCCCCTTCTTTCAGTCTCCTGTGTTTCTCTCTTCTTGTATCCTGTACCCAGGGCCGGACTGGGAATAAAAATCAGCCCTGGCACTAAGCCCCCAGCAGCCCACATATCCGCTTACAAAATGTCCCTTGTTCTCGCACCTCGCCTCTTTCTAAAATAAACTACACTATAAAGGTGCTTTCACACGGAGCCTTTTTGATGCGTTTTTTATGTGTTTTTGGTGTGTTTTTTATGTGTTTTTGGTGTGGTTTTGGGCAGAAAGGCAGAGCAGTTAATGCTATACATTTCTGCACAAAAAACGCATCAAAAATGCACCAAAACCGCTCCGAGTGAAAGCCCCGTAAACACAAGAAGGAAAGAAACAGTGGTGCAGAGAAACCCCTCATCACAGAGTCAGGTGTGCACTTGCTTTTCAATCAGGGACAAGTCCACACTGACACTACATAAGCACCAACATAACCTACAACCCCATCAATCACATCCCCAGAAATTTCAGGCCCACCATCACATGAATACAGCATGATTCAAACACAAAGTAAAATGACAGCAGGACTCACAGGAGACGTCAGCGTGATGGGAGTTTTTCTTCTTCTCCTTTTCTTCTCCTTCTGGCCCAAACCTCCATGACTTCTTCCCTGATGAGTCGTTCCCTTCCATTTCTTTCTCCGTCCGGTACAGCATGCAGTGTCCTCTTCTAGTGGTCACTACTAGTGTTGAGCGATTATTATCGACAAAGTTGAAATCGGCACAGTTTTTATGGTGATTGGATTTTTTAGATCATACGATAATTTAGGTTAAAAATCTGTGCATCATATATTAAGATCGCGCCTTTTTCGGCGCTTCTGTAATTTTGGCGGCCAGCAAATCAAAATTACAGAATAGAGCAGAGTGAGATGTGTGTGCGATCGCATGACTGGGATGTGTTTTGGTTGCGATTGGCTGGAAAAATCACATGACCTCGTTTTACATTAGAACAGCTTTTCCCTGTTCAGCCTCAGTGGTCTCCCAGCGTTCAGAGCAGAAGGACGTGCGCTTCCTTGTGTCCAAACGGGCTCAGCGAAATTATTGTATTTCTTCACAGAGAAACCCCTACTATTAGCTGTGATCCTTACAATTTAGTTAGATTAGAGATTTGAAGATTTTATATAGTTAGGTAGAGAATTTTAAAGGAGCATCTACTGCTGTAAAGTCACGGGGGGGAGCAGAGGGGGGGACCCCGCGGGCTAACACAGACAAGCTCTATAAAGAATACTGGATAAAGTTCCCCAAGACTTAGTGTAGACATTGCAATAGCTTTATTATTAACAGTTTTCTATTGAAATATTTCATGGATATTGGGCACCCTGAACTTATAGAATACACGTCTTTTCTAGTAACTGCAGGTCTCTTTGTTAGGTGCAAAACTCCACTTTTATTATCAGTATACATTTCAGATAGGTGTTCATTTTCAATTTTGCCCTTTCCCACCTTTGTTGATATACCCAACCTTGTATTTAAATGAGAATCAAGCAAGTCAGCACAGGTTGATAGGTGCCAATAATACCTTGTAATATCAGAATAAATTTCAGATATGTGTTTTTTTGACTTTGGGCACTACAGCTTTGTTCATTGGGGGCACCTTGCACTTAAATGTGAATACTGCAATTTTTTAGTCACCACAGGTGAATTGATAGGTGCCAAAAAAATACCTTTTATTATCCGAATACATTTCAGATACGGTTTTTTCACTTTGGCGCAGGCCAGCCTTTGTTGATAGATTTTACTTTGCAGTTTAAATTTGAATACAGCAATTTTGTAGTCACCAAACAGGTGAATTGATAGGTGCCAAAAAATTACGTTTTATTATCCGAATACATTACAGATACGTGTTTTTTGACTTTGGTGCACTACAGCTTTGTTCATTGAGGCACCTTGCACTTAAATGTGAATACTGCAATTTTTTAGTCACCACAGGTGAATTGATAGGTGCCAAAAAATACCTTTTATCAGATTTGTTGATAGAGCCACCTTGCAGTTAAATTTGAATCCAGCAATTGTGTAGTTACCACAGGTGAATTGATAGGTGCCAAAAAATACCTTTTATTATCCGAATACATTACAGATAGTGTTTTTTGACTTTGGTGCACTACAGCTTTGTTCAGTGAGGCCCTTGCACTTAAATGTTAATACTTCAATTTTGTAGTCACCTCATGTGAATTGCTTGGTGCCAAATATACCTTTTATTATCCGAATTCATTATAGTTTAGTGTTTTTGCACTTTTGCCCAGTCCAGATTTGTTGATAGAGCCACCTTGCAGTTAAATTTGAATCCAGCAATTTTGTAGTAACCACAGGTGAATTGATAGGTGCCAAAAAAATACCTTTTATTAACCTAATACATAACAGATAGGTGTTTTTTGCACTTTTGCCCAGTCCAGATTTGTTGATAGAGCCCCCTTTTGCAGTTAAATTTGAATCCAGCCAATTGTGTAGTTCCCAAGGTGAATTGATAGGTGCCAAAAAAATACCTTTTATTATCGAATACATTACAGATACGTGTTTTTTGCACTTTTGCCCAGTCCAGATTTGTTGATAGAGCCACCTTGCATTTAAATTTGAATCCAGCAATTTTGTTTTGATTTGAGGGATTTGGGGAATAGCTGTGATTTGCCGTCTTTTAATAAGAGATTTTCCCCAAAACTCTTCCTTTACCTTCTCAAATTTGTATATTTCTGAACATGGAGCGAAATTTAAGGTGGTAAGCGAGCAAAGAGGGGGTAGGACATGGAGGTAGAGGTAGGAGAGAAGGGGGCTCCTTCCAGTGCTGGCGACAACACGCATGCCAGCGGATCATCAGTTGCAGGACCGTCGGCCTGTCATCGCTGGGTCAGGGCCCCTGTGAATTCAGTAACGAAAAGCGTCGCCAATCTGTCCTTCAGTGGTTAATGCAACCTGCATCCAGCAGTCTTACCTCCTTGTCCTCCCAGTCACGGCCACAAATGTGGGTCATCAGCATCACCAGCATCCGTTCAACATGAAGCAGCCAAATGTCAACTCTTTGTACCCATCACTGTGGATAATCCATTTTCTGAAGGACCTTTCTTTGATGACAAAATGCGGTTGGGGTCAGAAGGCATGTTAAAAGATCAAGAGGCCAAAGAGGATGATTTTCTCTGCTCTGACGCCCAGTTACTGATGCCATCAGAGGAGGAGAAGGAGCCGGTCAATCGGCAAAAATCCCGGGCGGTCGGCAACGCCTTGCAGTCCCTCTTGCTTGTAGCCCGCAGCTCCTGGATGCAGAATGTCAGGACGACGAAGTCACCTGTGTTGATGATGATGATGACGACATTGCGGACCCCAACGTGGTCTTTTCAGCAGAATTTGCTTGCGAGCGCTTCATCACTGGACGAGGAGGAAGACAATGGGGTAGTGTCAGTATGGGTTCCGCCTCAAAAAGGGAGAGGGCGGTCGCAGAATTTTGCTGATATGATTCCGCCAGCCACGGTCAGCGCAAACCTCACTCCTCACTTATCGGCATCAAAAAGGTCCAGGACCTCTCAAGCCTGGGCCTTCTTTGAGCAAGCCTCTGATTCACCAGCGTTTGTCATATGCCGCCTTTGCCGTAAACGCATAAGTAGAGGCAAGAACCTAGGTGGTTAACTAGTCACATGCAGCGAATGCATGAGTTGAAATGGAGGCAACACTTGGCCAAAAAAGTCCAGACCGACGGCGGGCCTCCAAACCACTGTCACACCCTCTGTCTCCGCCTCCTCCGCCACCTCCAAGCGTTCCTCAGCTGCCATGTCTCTCAGAGTCATGATCAGGGATCAGCCTCCACTTCAGCCACCACCGTCGCCCAACTACCCCCCGCCCCTCCAGAGACCCCTCCTCCCCCTTCTCCTTCCGCCAGTTTGACGACCTGCACGCCGGACAGCGGCCAGTCTAGCAGCCAGCCTTCTGTCTTCCAGGTTTGGGAGCAGAAGAAACACTTTAACCCAACCATCCAAAGCCAAATCCTGAATGTGGGCCCATTGCCAGGCTTTTGGCCTTGGAAATGTTGCCTTTCCGTCTGGTGGACACAGATGGGTTCGCCACGTCATGGCCTTGCCTGCCCCCAATACCAGATGCCGAGCAGGCATTTTTTTTGCCAGAAAAGCCGTCCCTGCCCGGGCCCAGCCACGTTGTCATCTAAATTTCAAGCTCGTTGTCTGCATCTGTGGCCGGGAAAAGTCCATCTGACCCCCGACACATGGATAGTAAGCACGGCCAAGGGCCCGCTATATCTCTGTGACAGTCATGGGTGAGTGGGTGGATGTCCCTGGGGGTGACGGTGGCTTCAGGCTCGGGCGCACGCTCTTCAAAACCGCAGGGATGGTGCAGGGTTCTTTCCCCCAAGGTCCTCTGGTGGCATCACGTGCCCAGAGAAAACCAGGCCGTGTTGAAATTAATCTGTATTGGAGACCGTGCAAAACACAGGTCAGGAGCTGTGGACGGCTCTCCGCAACGAGGACCGAGCGTGGCTGGGTGCCAAGAACCTTGTGCCCGGCAAGGTGGTGTGCGATAACGTGCGAAATCTGCTGGCCATGCTTAAGATTGGTAGGCTGGGCACATCCCCTTTCCTGGCAAAATGTCATGAACCTTGTCGTCCAGAAATTTCTAAAGAGCTACCCGGGTTTTGGACTGCTGCTGAGGAAGGCTCGAAGTCTAAGTGCGCACTTCTGCCGTTCGCACCCTGCTTCGTCCGCCTGGCTGCGTTTGCAGCGTCAGCTCGGCCTCCCCGTCAACCGTCTCATTGTTGGGCGTGGTAACACGCTGGAATTCCACCCCTTTACATGCTCCAGCGATTGTGGCAAGCAGGCAATGCCATTACGCAGTACGAAGTGACACATGGCCCGACAAGCAGCGGTTGCGGACCTCAGGGTGTTGAGCCACGAGAGTGGGGCAGGTGAAAAGGCTTGCACCATCCTTGCCAAGTTTTGAAGAAGCCACCAAAAATGGTCAGTGCGGACAATGCCCTTGTCAGCATGAGCATTGTGGTGATCTTAATTCTGGAACGATCGTTGGACACTCTGAAACAACAGGTCCCGCCCGCGAAAGGAGGAGGAGACGGACACAGATGCGGACACGGAGCCTTTCTCTCCGTCAAATCCACAAGGCCCGACAGTTTCACAATTTCATCGGTCTTCATTAGGCAGTGGTTCGGGGTCCAAAGCTAGTGCAAGGTGGCGCATCAGCTCTCAGGGTGCATCATCTCAGGCAAGTCAGGGCTGTGTTGAAGCTGTGCCGGAGGCAGCGGAGGAGGAGGAGGTGGAGGAGAAGGAGGAGGAGGTATTCCTAGACACCGACGTTACCGACGTCCCTGCCTGGGAAAGAGGTTGGCGCGAATTTGAGGCGGAGGAGGAAGATGAGGAAGATCAGTTTGCTAGTGCCCTCGACCCAGAGGCTTTGGGGAAAACAAGGCTCCATCTCTCACATGAGTGCTTGGATGCTCCATTTGCTCCAACATGATCCGCGCAGTAAGGCCATCAAAAAGAAAAACAGTTACTGGGTGGCCACCCACCGGGAACCCCGGTACAAAACAAAACTCACTTTCCTTCCACCCAACCATATAGAGAGTAATATGCTGGAATTGGAGACCTTGCTGATTTATCAACTGGAGACATCTGTTTGCGTTGCTTCACGTTCCCCAAATGTCACGGTGGAACAACATCAGCGACGTGACAGCAATAGAGTGCCAAGTAGGGTAGCGGCAGCAGCAGAGGCCAAGATGGCAGAAGCCTAATGGGTGACCTCTGGCAATCTTTTTTTACCACCTCACCCCAAAGCGTGCAATGCAGGGCACACATCCAAAAACCCCAGAGACCAGCTTAAGATCATGGTGCCGACTACTGCGTTCTCAACACCCATGTTTTTGTATGTGTTCCGGACCCAATAGACTTTGGGGTATCCAAAATGGACGAATGGCCCGAGCTGGCCCGTCACGCCATAGAGGTGTTGTCCTGACCAAGCAGCCCGCGTCATATCTGAGGCGGACCTTCAGCACAGCTGGAGGAGTCATTACAGACAAAAAGCATCCGGCTTTCCACAGATAATGTGGATCGTTTGACTTTCATCAAAAATGATCAGGCATGGATCTCTGATGATGTTGTGGCCCCAATTGCCGAGGTCACCGATTAGTTGCCCGGTCTACTTCACATTCCTCTTCAAAACAGAAATGGTCCTCTTGAAAAATGTTTTTTAAAATGATCATTTCTTACTGCAAAATTTTTTTTCTCTTTTCCCAACAGTTCATTTTGTGGCTTTGCTGTGAGGAGACTGTAAAGACAGGGAAGGTTTCATGACAACACCCTATTCCTTTACTCACTTTATCTTAAAAAGTTTTCGCATTGTCAATGGTTTTGAGGTCATGTTGCTGTGAGATACAGCTTTAATTATGGTTCTTTGGAACAGAAATGTGGCTTTTTTAAATGGCATTTCTCCCTCACAATTTTTAATAGTGTCTGGAAATTTTATTTTTTAATTTTTTGGGGTCATGTAGGTGAGATACAGCAATAATCATGGGTCTTTTTGGAACAGAAATGTGGGTTTTAAGTGGCATTTCTCCTACAATTTTTAATAGTGGCTGAGAAGTCAATTTATAATTTTTTGGGTAATGAAGCTGTGGATACAGCAATAATCATGGTCCTTTGGAACGAAATGTGGCTTCTAAGTGGCATTTCTCCCTCACAATTTTTAACAGTGACTGAGAAGTCATTTTTTATAATTTTTTGGGTCCCTGCTGCTTTGAAATGCAGCAATATACAGGTCCTATTATAAAAAATGTTGTTTCTAACAGAAATTTGTTTCTTCACAATTGTCCAAGTGGCTTACAAGGGTCATGCTTTGAATTTTTGGGGGCATTTTGCTTTGAAATGCAGCTATATACAGGTCCTATTATTAAAAAATGTTGTTTCTAACAGGGCATTTGTTTTCACAAAATTTTCCAAAGTGGCTCAAAGGGTCATGCTTTGAATTTTTGGGGGGCATTTTGCTTTGAAATGCAGCTATACTTACAGGTTCCTATTATAAAAAATATTTGTTTCTAAACAGACATTTGTTCTTCACAATTGTCATGAGTGGCTCAAGGGTGATGGTGCGTCAGAAAACAGGAATAGGTAGGACATGTTAATTTGGACATTTTTGCAAAATGTCTTGTTTTTGGAAGTTTTTTTACATTGCTATCAATCCCCTGTATTGAGACAACCCATTTAATACAATTAAAAAAAGAGAAAAAAAAGACATTGGTGGGATTCCATTCCTATTTTAAAATTGTGTTTTTAGAATTAAATACTAAAAAAACTTGCCCTGTAACAAAAATAGTGTTAAAAAAATTCCCCTGAATTGTACAAGGGAGGGGACAGGAAAACTTTACCAGATGTAGGTTATTCAGAGGGACATGGATATGGAGCAACGAACAGAGAACAAAGTACAGAGACAATTTCCTCCGGCACGTTGAGTAAAATGAGAAAAAAGAATGCCAAAAGAAAAAGGGCACCTGGGTGTAACAGGAGCGTTAACCACCAGTGTTTCCAAGTGAAGCTCAATTGGTCCGCCCCTCATTTCGGAGGGGCAAGCTCTACCCAGGTCTTGACTGTGTACTGAGGAAGGCTGGAGTTTCTCACCTTCCGCTTCCGCACTCTGCTTCAGCACGACAGTTTTTGTTGCTGCGTCATCAAAGGCATTTTAACCTGCGTGTTAATAGATGACGGACGCCAGCCTGGGCTCTCACCGCACCCACTGTAACTCCGGCCCTGGGTCATGCTGTGGCCAGGACAGGTATAGTCAATGTCCAGTTCAACTAAAATGGTGGTTGAAAGACTCCTTTTTCCGGCACTTTTTTAATCTGGGGGTCAGACCGGTTTAATGGTTCATACTGTGGCCCCGGACAGGGGGCAGTATATGTCCAGTTCAACTAAAATGGTGGTTGAAAGACTCCTTTTTCTGGCACTTTTTAATCTGTGGGTCAGACAGGTTTAAGGGTCATGTTGCGGTCCAGGACAGGGTTTGTCAATGTCCAGTTCAACTAAATTTGGTTTGGTTGAAAGACTCCTATTTCCGGCACTTTTTTAATCTGTGGGTCAGACAGGTTTAATGGTCATTCTGCGGTACAGGGGCAGATTTAGTTAGTGTCCAGTTCAACTAAAATGGTGGTTCAAAGGACTCCTTTTCCCGGCACTTTTTAATTGGGGGTCAGGGCAGGTTTAATGGTCATACTGCGGTCCAGGACAGGTATAGTCAATGTCCAGTTCAACTAAAATGGTGGTTGAAAGATCCTTTTTCGGCACTTTTTAATCTGGGGTCATGCAGGTTTGGGGCTCATGCTGTGGCCCAGGACAGGTATAGTCAATGTCCAGTGAAACTAAAATGGTGGTTGAAAGACTCCTTTTTCCGGCACTTTTTAATTGTGGGGGTCATGCAGGTTTGGGGCTCATGCTGCGTTCCAGGACAGGGATATTCAATGTCCAGTTCAAGTAAAATGATGGTGCAAATTTAAAACTGCCTTCTGGCACTTTTTAATTTGTGGGTGATGCAGGGTTTAAGGGTCATGCTGTGGTAAAGACAGGGATAGTGAATGGGTGTTGTGACTTTTTTTCTGTGGCTTTTTAAGCTTAAGTGTTGTGCCTAAGATGTAGCAGGTATCCATTTGACTGTTGTGGCTGTTAATTCCGCTTCTCCCGCCCTGTTTGGGTGTAAGAATGAAGGTGTTTTTTGCTCTCCCATAGACTTTAATGGGTCATCGCTCATAATTTGACAGCTCACTATCGAAAAAACCTTAAGATGGTGGCCGACTATCGGGCTATCGCCGATGTTGATAGCCAAAAGTAATCGCTCAACAATACTGTCCCTGTAGAATTTTCCCAAATACATCTTAGACTCTCTCTTTTCTATCACTTTCCTTCAATTCCCAACAGTGTATGTTTAAAACCCAAAAAATTAAAAATTTTAAAAAATGCGGGTAAGGGGCATGTAAATACCAAAAGGCCCCCCATTAGGTAGGTAGACGGGGGCCTCCCCCTTGAAAATAGCCGGGGTTAGCAAGGGCTGCCCCAGTAACTAGCCAGGAGCGGGGCGCCCCCCAGAAAAAAAGCCCGGTAGCTGGGGGCTGCCCCCGGTAAATTTGCCAGGTTTGCTAGGGTTGCCCCCCGGTTTAAACAGTCAGGTAGGGCCCGCAATTAGCCCTGTAGGGCCAAATAATTAACCCGGGAGGGCCAGGGGGAAAGGAATTAGCCAGCCCCAGGGCCAGGGTTTTAGGCAGGCCCGGGCCCCGTATTTTAAGGGCCCGGGGGGAGGGCCAAAATATATAGCCAGGCAGGGCTAGTATTTAGGGAAAGGGGTACTTATAGGTAGGCGGGCTGGTGAATAGGGAGAATTTGGGGAGGTATATAGGCAGACAGGGCAGGTATATAGGCAGGACAGGGGTGGGTTTTAAAAAGGTAGACAGGGGCTGGTATATAGGGTGACAAGGGCAGTATATAGGGAGGGCGGGCGGGATATAGGCAGAAAGGGGCTGGTAAAAATAAGGGAGACGGGGGGGGGTATATAGGCAGACGGGGCACGGGATATAGGGAGACAGGGCTGGTATATAGGAGACGGGGCTGGGGTTTTTTGTAAGGGCAAGGGGGAAGTATTTAGCTAGGGCAGGGCTGGCTTTTAGCCCCAGGGGGCGGTTTTATAAGCTAGGGGCCCGGGCAGTATTTAGCTAGACGGGCCCCGGGATTAGCTAGATAGGGGGAGGGATATAGCGAGACCCGGGCCCGAATTTTATAAACTAGCCCGGGGCCCAGTTTTTATAGCTAGGGCAGGGCTGGCTATAGCTAGACGGGGGTGGGGATATAAGGGTAGACAGGGCAGTATATGCTGGCAGGGGGTGGTATATAGCTTTTATAGGGGACGTATTAAAAGCGGGACAGGGAGGTTTTTTAGCTAGAAGGGGGTTTTATTTGCTAAAAAGGGCTGGTATAAAGCTAGAAAAGGGGCCGTATTTTACTAACGGGTTTGTATATAGCTAGGAAAAGGGCGTAAATAGTTTAAAAGGGGGCAGTATATAGTTAGACAGGGTTTGGTATATAGTTTAGACAGGGCAGTTATAGCTAGACAGGGGCTGGAATAAAGTAGACATTGCGTTTATAGCTAGACAGGGGGCGGTATATAGTAAACGGGGGCTGGATATGGGCAAAAAGGGGGCCCGGGTTATAAAAGGCAGACGGGGGTTTGGTTATATAGTAACAGGGGGGGGGTATAAAGCTTGACGGGGGGTGGTATATAGCTAACAGGGGCTGGTATATGGGCCCAGAAAAGGGCGGGTTTAATAGCAAAACGGGGGGCCGGGTATATGCTAGACAGGGGTTTGGGGATATAGTTTGACAGGGGTTTGGTATTTTTAAAAAAAAAATAAAAAAAACCCAATACTTCCCTGAGGCTCTGCTTCTTCTTCTTCGTTTTCCCCCGGGGGCCCGCCGGAAAGCAGACTGAAAGGGCCGGGACGGGGGCAAAAATGACGTCATCACATCCCCCCCCCTTCCCCGGGGCCTGCTGGGAGCCTGCCCAGACAGGATCAGTAACCCAAAAATTTTTCCAGCCTCGGCTGCTGCTTGCCCCGCGCGTTGCAAGGGCGGCCGTGATGGTTTCCCCCAATCGCGGGGTCGGGGGGACCCGGGGGCACCCATGTGGGGGGGGGGGGCCGTCTTTCCCCTCCCACGGGGTCCGGTCCCCCCAAATGGCCATTGCGGCCCCTGTCGGGGCCGCCACAGACCTTGCCGGCACTCGGGCCCCCCGGGGGGGAAAACCCTTAAAACTTTTCATATCTGAGACACGGGAACCCTGTCCCCTTTCCTAGCGGTATAAAGGGCCCGGGGACATTCCCATTTTGTTTGTACTTTTTTTTAATTGTTTGTCAATGAACGAGGCCCCTTAAGGGTATAAAAAAAAAATTTTAACCCCCATAAAACCCAAAAAAACTTTTTGAAAGAAAAAAATTTCCCTTCCCGATATTTTGGGACTGATTTTTTTGGGGGGGGGTTCCCTAGGGATTTTAAAACAGAAGCATTGTGTTTCCTGTGCATAAAAAAACACATCCACATTTTGGGGTCTCAAATTTAAAACTAGATTTTTCCCCAAAAAAATGTTGCAAATCAGAAGCTTCCAAAAAAATTTACATCATCAGGGGTTTGCCCCCAAATTTTTTTAAAGGCATAGTAGGTAAAATTTTTACTTTGCAGAAAGTAATAAAAGTGCCTTAAAAAAATCTCTCATTACTTTGGTATTTGGCAAATAAAAAAAATTTTTTTGGTTTCCTAATTGCCCTTTAAAAGGGGGTAAATTTTTTATTTTTAATGTCAATATGAGAAAAACATTAAATTTTGTTTTTTTAAAATAGTGTATGTAAATTTTGGGTCAACTGTACTTATTTTTAGGGGGGCTTACCCACCTAAAAGGGTTTACATACTTTTATAGCGGGTTTAGGGGGCCCCGTATCAAATTTGGGGCTTAAATACCTACCCCTTAACTATCTACCTAAAATTTTTTATAAAATTAATAGGGGCTTACCTTTTCTACCCAATACCAAATCTCCCTTTGTTACATGGGTTTGTTCCCCCAAAAAAAGACAAGTGTCCATCCATTTTTCAGCCTATTTCCCAAAAGTGTCAAAAAGTATTGATCCGGAGGAAGGAAAAAAAAAACCCCAAAGAGGAAAAGGCCCAATTTTGTCCTCAGTTGGGGGGAAAAAATTCCTTCTCGACCCAATCTCCCAATGGGAAAAACCCCCTTGGATCAACAACCCCCTCCAGAATCCTGGGACCAAGGGGGCCACATTTATGAAGGGGCTTTTCCCCCGGGTTTTCTGGCTTTTATACTGCGCCTCCCAGCCCAAAACGCCCTGCCCGGAAACGGGGGGTTTAATTTTTTGGCCGCAGTTTTCCCACTTTCAGCTGCCCCCCGCAGAAGGGGGGGGCCCAGTGGGCGTGGTGGGGCCCGGGGGGGTTTAGGCCCCGGGGCGGAAACCGGGGCGCGCTCAAAAAACCCCGAGGCTTGTACAAATGGCGAGTCGAAAAAAGGCGGGGGCGCAGTGCAGCCCCTCGGGTCAAGGAAACCGGGACGGAAAACCAAGGTTTTTTTTTTCTTTTTTTTTTTTTTTTTTTTTTTTTTTTTTTTTTTTTTTTTTTTTTTTTTTTTTTTTTTTTTTTTTTTTTTTTTTGTTTTTTTTTTTTTTTTTTTTATTTTATTTTTTTTTTTTTTTTTTTGTTTTTTTTTTTTTTTTTTTTTTTTTAAATGTTTGGGACAGAGGCAAATTTGAAGCAGGATCCCAACTTTGCGGGAAAGCAATCGAAGATCGGAAAGAAATTTGGCGTTTACCGCTCCCGTGCAGAAAGGAGATGTTTCCGAAAAAAATCGCCTTTAAAAAGGGGGGAAAAACAGGGGTCAAAAAAAGGGCTGAAGAAAAAAATAAACATAATAAAGAAAAAAAACATTTTTCCAAAATTTTAGAAGGGGCGAATATAAAAGAATTATAAATTTTTGAAAAATTGGGAAATTCGTAATTAAACCTCTGAAACTATTCCATTGGTGGGGCAAAAACCAAACCCAAATAAAGGAATGGGAAAGCAAACATTTGAACCTTTTTAAAACCCCTGGGGGGAAGGGATTGCCCAATCAAATTTCCACGGGGGGATAATTCAAAATAAGTAAATAGACAAAAAAAGGGCTGATTGGCTGAGCTAGGGGGGGTTTGGGTAGCTGGCCCAAATCAAATGGGAGGGGGCAAAGACCCATTCTGTCTATGGAGAATTTTAAAGGCCCAATCAGAATCCACGGGGGGATAATTAAAAATACATTTAAAAAGACAAAAAAGAGCTGATTGGTGAGCTAGCGGGTGTTTTTGGCTATCCCCCCAATTAGGCGCGAGCAAACTTCCCCCCATTATAGTCTATGGGGGAAAAGGGCGCACTAAATCCCCGGCGCTCAGCCCCGTGCGGAAATAAAGTATTAATAAAAAAAATTATTTTTTTTAAAATTAAAACAAAAATCAAAAAAGAGCCGAAACTTTTTTAAAAAATTTAAAGCTTTTAAAAAACCCGGAAAAAAACGCGTTTGTCCCGAGACCGGCCCCCCGGAAAAATGGGGAAATTGGAATAGGAAAAATTCCCAAAAAATTTTCAGTAATTCAAATTTTTTAAAGCTATTCTCATTGGCCCGGCATAAACCAGCCTTTTCAAAAATAGGGGGCGAAAAGTCCCTTTAAATAACCTATGAAGGAGAAATTAACCAATCAAATAGGAGCGACAAAGCCCCCTTAAACCCTATGGAAAAGTTAGGCCCAATCAAAATCAAAGGGGGGAAAATTTTCAAAAACATTAAAAAGACAGAAAAGAGCTGATTGGGCTAGCTAGCGGGGGGTTTGGGCTTTTCCCCAGCCAATAAGGCCCCGAGCAACTTCCCCCTTTTAAATAGCCCTAGGGAGAGATGGGCGCTCTGAAATCTCGGCGCTAAAAGCCCCCGTGGGGCATAAAGGGATTAAAAAAAAAAAAATTTTTTATTAAGTGTAAAAACATTATCAAAAAAGGGAACCCAAAAACCCTTTTTTTAAAAAAATAAAGAAATTTAAAAAAACAAAACAACTTTTTTTGTCCCCGGGAAAACCGGCGCTACATAGGGAACTGCAATAGAGGAATTGCCGAAAAAAAACAAAAATTCAAATTGTTTAAAGTATTCTAAATTGGTGGGCAAAAAAACCCCCCAGCCAATCTGAATAGGAGCAAAAAGTCCCTTTCAAACCCTATGGAGGAAATTGCCCAATCGAATAGGGGGGCGAAAATGTCCCATTAAAACCCTATGGAGGAGAATTAAACCTTTCAAAATTTAGGGCGACAATGTCCCAAAAATATCCTATGGAAAAAAAATTTGACCAATCATTTTTCAAAGGGGGACAGTTAAAAATTACAGTAAAAATCAAAAAAAACGAGCCAAATTGGGTTGAAGGGGGCGGGGGCCTGGGTTCCAGTTTACCCCAATCAGAGCGCAGTTTACTTTCTCATAGATTTTCAAGGGGGAAAAGAAATTCGAGTGCGCCCCCGTGATTGGCTAATTTTAAAAGAGGCGGGGTTTTATTTTGTCCCAAATGGGAGGGGCGAGCAAAACGCTCCTAGGGGTTTTTTAATGCAATCTGAAATAAAACTGTAAAAGGGCCGAAATCAAATTATAACATTTAAAAAAGGGGGGGTCCCGATTGTAAATAAAACGAATGAAAATATGGGGGAAAACTGAAAAAAAAAATTAAATCAAAAAAATCTTGTTTTTTTTCTCTTTTTTTGGTTGCCCCCCAACAATTGACCCTTTTGGCTAACAAAAAATAAAGAAAAAAATTGGCTTTTTTTTTTTCCCGGAACCAAGGGAAAAAGCTTAAACAATTTAAATTTAAACTGTATTTACCCCGTTCCTCTATTGCAATTTCCCTATGAAAGCCCCGGGCTGGGGAACAAACGCGTTTTTGGGGTTTTTTAACTGCTTTTTTTGTAAAGAAGGGGGTTCGGCTCTTTTAAATTGAAAAATTTTTTTACAGCTCTGTTTGGGCCCGGGGATACCCAAACCAAACCGCAAAAGTCACCAAATCAGCTCTTTTCTGCTTTTTACTTTATTTTGAACTGCCCGCCTTTGTTTTTGATTGGTCCCAAAACTTCCCATGGAAATATAAGGGACTTGTCGTTCCTTTTTTGATTGGAAAATTTCCCCCTTTCTTTGGTTAAAAAGGGCCACTGTCGCTCCAATTCTGTTTGGGCCCAAAAACTTCCCCAAATTAAAAATAAAGGTCTTTGTCGTCCTATTTTGTTTGGAGGCTTCAAACCGACCAATGAAAATTTAGTTTAAAACCCAATTTAAATTTAATGTTTTTTTCCCGGGAAATTTCTCTATTGAAAAATTCCCTATTAAGGGGCCGGTCTCGGCGACAAACCTTTTGTTGGGGTTTTTTAAACTGCTTTATTTTTTAAAGAAGGGTTGGGCCCTTTTTTATGATAATTTTTTTACAGCCTGTTGGGCTGGGATCCCAAAGCCACCGCTACTCAGCCAACAGCTCTTTCTGTTTTTTTTACGTTTTTTAAACTGCCCCCCTTTTGTTTTTGGGATTGGTAAAACATCTCCTTGGGAAAAATAATGGGATTTTGGGTTCGTCCTTTTTCTGATTGGTTAAAAATCCTTCATGGGTTTAAAATTTGGGCCACTGTCGCTCTATTTCTAAATTGGGCCCAAATTTCCCTCCATAGGTTTATAATAGGTTTTTGGTCGCCCCTATTTTTAAATTGGTGGTTTTTCTCCCGCCCAAATGAGAATAGTTTAAAACAATTTGAATTACTGTTTTTCCCCGGAAATTCTCTCTTTTGAAATTCCCCCTATTAGCGCCGGGTCTCGGGCCCAAACGCTTTTTCGGGTTTTTTAAAAATGCTTATTTTGTAAAGAAGGGTTTGCTCTTTTTTCTTTAATTTTTTACCTTAATAAAAAAAATTTTTTTTGGTTTAAATTATTTAAAAGCCGCACGGCGCTGACCCCAAATTTTCTTGTGCCCATCCTCCATGGGGACTATAAGGGAAAAAGCCACACCCCGCCCCAAATTTGGGTTTTTGGGATAGCCAAGCACCCGCAAGCTCACCAAAACACTTTTTTTCGGCCCTTTTTAATGTATTTTGAAAAACCCCCCGCCGAGGATTCTAAAGGGGCCCCCCTAAACTTTCAAAAAAACAAAGAGGGGGGGCCTTTTGTGGGCTCCTATTCTGTTTGGGTCAATGATTCCCCAAACCCTAGAAGGGGGTCTCTGTCGCTCCTATTCTGTTTGGTTTTAGCTACCCAAAAGCCCCCCGGTAGTTTAAAACCCAAACACCCCTTTTTCAACTTTTTTTTTTCAGTTTTTTGAACAATCCCCGCCGTGGTTCTGATTGGTCAAAATTTCCCCATAGGTTTTTTTGGTTTTTTCACGGGTCGTTTCCAAATTCTGTTTTTGGGGCCCGGTTTAGGGCCCGACCAATCGAATAGCTTTCGATTTTGAATTACTGTTTTTCCCCCCCCGGAAATTTTCCAATATCCTAATTCTTGAATTGGGATATTGGAAATTTGATTTTTTTAATGTATTTTTTTTTTGTTGGGTTTAAAGCTTTTTTCCTAGAATGTTGAACCCCTTTATAAAGGGGGATTTTTGATTCATACTGCACCAATTTGGAAGATTTTTTCCGGCTGTTCCAGCCTGTCTCGCATGGGAAAAACTTTTTTTCCGGCCGGGGCCCCGCCCCCGGGCCTAATCCCGAAACGGGCGCCCATGTCCCGCACTGTGCCCCACATCCACTGGCGGGGCCGGGGAACTTTTCCCCACATTTATGAGTGCGTACCCCCCGGCGGAAATTTCATAGGCGCAGCGCCGCACGGCGCCTCGGTCCCCTGCATGCGCCTCCCAAACACGGGCCCAGGCGCGGCGGATTTTTCCCCCGCATGTATGACCCCCAACCTACCCCGGGGCGCCCGGAAACCTGGGCCATCGCGCACCTGCGCCTGGGCCCCGAAACTGCCCCTTTAAAAAACAAGACGGGGCCGTGGGGACTTAACATTGTTTATTTGGCGCGCCCCACCCCCCAAACATAAATCAGACGCAGATTTTCCCGGGGAAAACTAGGGGAAAGGTGCCCCCCCCAACCCATTGGGGTACATACATGGGGGCCCTATAACTTTATATTAAAAATTTTATTTTTCCCACCCCCAAAAAAATGAAATCAAAAAACCCTTTTTTTTAAAATTCTGTTAGGGGAATTAAACCACGAAAATTTTCCCTCGGGCAGAAAATTCCAACTAATTATGCTCTTACATTTAAAGAATCCCACCATTTTTCTTAGAATCTTTCTTTTATAAAGGGCGTAGAGGAGGGCCCCCTTGTTCAAAGATACAGCCCCTGTGGGGTATAAAAAAAATCTTAAAGAGAATTCGAAAATTGCCCTTTTTAATTTTTTTTAAAAAACATTTTTTTAAAGTCCCCCCAAAAAGCCGTTTTTTTCTCAAAACTAAATAACCCTAATTTTCTAACCTTTTGGGAAAATTTTTAGCCACCCAGCCCTTTTTTATTTTTTCCCTTTTTCCCCGCTTTTTTTTCCTGTTAAAAGCTCTACAATGTTTTTCCCCTGGCACTGATCCCAAAAAACCCTGTCCAAATTTTCCCAAATGGGGGGGGTTTTAACCGGGACTTGTATAATGGGAAAATAACGCCCAATCCAATGGGAACTTTCATACTTAAAAGGAAGATTCTATTTAAACTGCCAAATTTTTAAATTTTTTTTGGGATTTTAACCAAATTTGAAAGGAAAGCTTCAAAGTGCCAAAATTTTTGGGGGAAAGGTTTTAATATTTTGGGGTGTCTAACTACTAAAATTTGGAGGTTTACCCTTACTTCCCTACTGGTGGCTTATAAACCCAATCTGGGGGGCCATTTAGGGCTTATACACACAAAGTTTTGTCTCCAGATTAAGATATGCCTTTTAGATGCGTCTGGGGGACCGTCAGGATGGACCCAGATACACATCTAACAATTAGCAGTGAGTTCATCACTGCCGGGAACAAAGAACACGCAGCGGCGTTTACATGAGAGATCGCTGCTGCGTGTTTGCCCTGCGCCTGTTGGGTCCGCTTTACGGACCCGATCGAAGAATTGCATATCAATGATAAACTCACTGCTAATTGTTAGATGCGTTAGGAAGGTGCTGGAAAAGTGTAGTATAAAATATTTGTGTGTTAATTTTGACTGAATTCAAATCGGATGGGGAAGAAATGGGAGAAAGAACAACTCATAAAAGAAGACATTACCTGTGAGTTCATCTATGTAACTGTACTGTAATCACTAATATGTGCAAGAGTGCCTGTGTACATGGCTGTCTACCACTCTATGGTCACTGTATGGTGGTAATAGTGATTTTAGTGGAATGGTTTATATTAAGTAACAATACAATTGCATTATTCAATCACATTATGGTGGTGATATGTGGTCATGATGTGGCAGTATCTTTTGGTTCTGGTATATTGATTTGGTGAGTAACTGTATGGGGGTATTAGTCAGGCACTATATATTAGTGATATGTGGTGGTATTATTTGGGCTTTGTATATTGTTGTTATTGGCAATATTGGTCTTGGTACTGTGTACTGGTTTTGTTATTAGCTTTTTAGTAATATTAGTCAGTCACTATATAGTGGTGATATGTATGGTATTTTTTGGCTCTTGTATCGGACTGACCTGTAGAATTTAGATGAAACTCAATTAAATTGTACAGTGTAAACTCCAAAAAAAGAAACTTCAAAAAAAATGTAAAATTGTATTTTTTCCTATTTACCCCCAAAAAAATTTATATTATTTTTTTTGAGGGGGGGCCCTGTGTTGATGTATGGGACCCAAAATGTCCTTATACTATTACTACAGTTACTAAAAATTTTATTAAATTACTAATATACTAGGGCTTCTAATAATTGTAAAAATTTTTTTATTTAACCCCTTCACACCGGGCCCGTATCCAAAACGTCCGGGGGTTTGGGGGGGTTCAGAACCTGACGTATGGATACGCCAAAGGGGATCGCCCCCAATTAAGGCTGAGGCGGGCGATGGGCCGGGGGTTGTCAGCTGAAATTTTACAGGACACCCGACCATCGGCCCCGCCCCCGGATCCTCCGGGGGGGCCGTTAACCCTTAAAATTATCGCACGATCGGGGCCAATAATTAAGAGAGACGCGGGGGAGACGTCTCCTCTTTTGTCGGGCAGCAGCGCACGGATGGGACATCCGTGCAGCTCCTGCCCCACCCCCAACACGGGGGGCAAGAAGCCTTCCCGGGTTGTCTATGACTCACGACGCCCGGGGCCGTGCCCTGTGGCATGCCCCGCACTGAGACATTACATAGGAACCATCATAGCAACAATATGTACTGATTCCTATTAAATGAGAGATCAAAAAGATCTCTCTTAAAAATCCCTTTGGGAAAAGTAAAAAAAAAAAACGTGAAAAGTAAAAAAAAAAGTGAAAAAAAAGTAAAACACAAAAAAACCAAAAAAAATAAAATAAAAATACTCCCCAAACCCCCCTTTTTCCCCTTTACAAACGCCAATCCCCCCAAAAAAAGATCAAAAATAAATAAAGTACCAAAAAATCGTCATTTAATTTAAACCCCGTACGGTGAACGCCTTAAAAAAAAAAAAAAAAAAAACAATCACAGAATTAAGATTATTTTTCATCCCCCAGCACAAAAAATTGAAAAAAAAGCGATCAAAAACTCCTAAAACGCCAAAGTTGCCCAAATTAAAACCAGTTCATCCCGAAAAAAAAAAACCCTCATACAGCTCTGTAACGGAAAAATAGAAAAAGTATACCCCTTCAGAAATAGCGAGTAAAAATTGTTTTACACACAAAAAAAACATTTTTCTTTTTTTTTAAGTGCTTCAGCTTAAAAAAAAAAATAAATGGGTATGCCATAATCGTAGCACCCAAAAGTAAAGCTAACTTTTACGGATACTGCATGGTGACCCTTTAAAATAAAAATAAAAAACAACTATGATTGCAGTATTTTCTTCCCCCCCGGGCCCCTCCAAAAAAGGGATTTAAAAAGCGATAAAAAACCCTTGCCCCCCAAAAATATACTAAAAAAAGTCAACCATCTTGCAAAAAACAAGCCCCTACACAGCTCAACACAAAAAATTTAAAAGTTATGGTTTCCCGGACTTGGCATGCAAAAACGTTTTTTTCCGTTAATAAAAGTGTTTTTTTGAAATAAAACAGTAAAACATAAAAAAAAATACAAATTGGTATGGGTTAATCGATTGACCCGAGTAAAGCTACCATGTCATATATACCGTACGGACCGCTATAAAAAAATAAAAAAAAAAAAACACTCCAAATTGCTGTATTTTGTCAAAACATCTCAAAAACCTTAATAAAAAAGGAACTAGCATCATAGCACCCATAATGGGCCAAATTAAAAACTTCAAAACCCTCCGCAAAAAACAAGCCCAAAAAAACTCCAACAGCAAAATAAAAAATTATGGCTGTCAGAATAGGACAAAATAAAAACCAATTTTTTTTAATATTTTTACGTGTAAAAGTAATAAAACAAAAAAAAAAATAAAATCTATTTCATTTTTAATTGTACCGACCCCCAAGTAAAGTTTTCACTCATTTACATGCACGGCGAATGCTGTAAAATTGAAAATCAAAAACAATACCGAACTCGTTTTTCCCCCCATTTTCATTGCCCAATCCCCAAAAAAAAAATATGGAACACCTGTGCATCCAAAATGCCCAAATACAACCCCTTGATGAGATCCCATGGGTGTTGAAACCAAAAAAGGGGGATTTGGGAAAGGGTTTTGCCTGTTCTGCACTTTGGGGGGTTTGCAAACGACATGGGCCCCCCCAAAACCTGCTTCCAAAAGCCAAAAAGGCTCCCCCCTAAACCCCCTGCCATGCGCCCAAACACATTTACACCCCCCCTTTGAGTAATGCCGAACTTGGGAAATTGCTTAAAAAAGTTTTTTGTTTTTTTTTTTTCCAGGATTCCTTGTATATATGAAACATTTTAAGTAAATTGCAAAAATTTTTGGAAAAAAAAATTTTTTAATTTTCACGCCTTAGCTAAAAAAATTTTGTGAAATCACGTGTGGGGGTCCCAAAATACCCAAACACCCCCGGAAAATTTATTAAGGGGGGGTGTAGTTTCCCAAAAATTTCGGCATTTAGGGTGTTTATTTAAATTTTTGCCCTTAGGGTTCCCAAAACCCAAAGGCGCCAAATAAAATCGATGAAAATGGACCCAGATAAGTAAGGGGCTCCTCCCATTTTTGGGCTTATGGGGGACCAAATAATTCCAAGGGCCCCAAGGGGGAAACTCAAAAACGGCAGACCCGGGGAATTTAATTAATTTCATTTTTCCCATCACATTTACTGTATTTCCCTTTAAAAAAAGGGTAAAATTTAAAAAACGCAAAAAAAAAGTGAAATTTGAAATTTCCCTCCACTTTGCTTTAATTTCTGGAAATACTAAAGGGTTTTTTCAAAATTCCCAAATATGTTGTAAATAGTTAAGGGGCTATTTCTCAGATGGGGGTTTACTTTTGGGGTATCTAAAAGCAGGCCCCCAAAGCCCGCAGAACTGGGGTGGCCCTAAAAAAATGTATATTGCAAAATTTTTTGAAAATGTGAGAAAATTTCTACTAAATTTCAAAACCCCCCAATGTCGTAAAAAAAAAAAAAGACATTTTAAAAAATGTCCAACTATAGTGGACATAGGGAGATTCTATTTTAAACATTTTTGGTAATAATTACTGCTTGCACGCAAAATTTTGCAACTTTCAAAATCGCAAATTTTTCCAAATTTTCATGAAAATTTTTAATTTTTCACAAAAAAAAGGGTTTGTATGGAAAAAAATTTCTTAAACTTTAAAACACAATGTGTCCGGGAAAAAAATCTCTAATCACATGGCTAGGGAAAAATGTCAAAAGTTTTTTCTCACATAAAGGAATATGCTAGATTTCAAAAATAGGGCTGTTCAGGGAAGGGCAAAACAGGCTGGGTCCTTTGGGGTTTTAAATGCTTTTAGGATCTTATTGGAAGCACTTTATATTACAGGAAAATGACCCCTCAATGCATTTTTTCCTCCCATCGCTTTTATTCGGCAGTTAAGTTTAGGTGATTAAGCAAAAATTGAATAATGAAAAAAGAAAAAAAACTTTTGCACTTCCTTACTAATTAGTTTTTTGTACCTTCTTATTAAATATGCAATTCCCAATAAAAAAAGGAAAAATGGGGGGAAAAGGGGGGTACTGCATTTGGGGCCCAGGCTTTTAAAAGGGGTGAAACATACTGATTAAGTAATTTTAACTTCAAATACATCTCTACTAACACAGTGGTACAAGTAAAAGTTAAATTTGGGGTTTTTGGGGGGGTGATAAAAATTAGCACCGGCTATCTCGAACCCCTACATTGAAATTTTTTTATCAAATTTTTGGTGAAATACATTTCTTCATTGTTCTGCTTGCCCCTCCGCCTCGGGGTTCACTATTTAAAGGGTTTTTGCCCCCCTTTTTTTAAAATTAAACATGCAGACGTATGGTGTCACTGTGTAGGAAAACCAAATTACTAAGCATTTTTAAAATTTTCACTTTATTTTCTTTTTTAAATCTCTCTTGCAGTCACAATTTGGAAGAAACATTTTTCAACAGATTTGAAAGTTTTTGAATTTAAAAATGTTCTATATTTTTAAAATAAGTTTAATAAAACACACAAAAAACTTAAAATAAATAAAGAAAACCATCAAAAAAAATTAGATTTGTTATATAAAAGTATTGAACCTTTTCTTTTAAATCAGAGCCATCTT
>JAODAL010011137.1:0-101434 GCA_025379985.1 Phyllomedusa bahiana | reverse complement strand
CGCCCCTGTTTCCGCTTTCGACCACGAACCTCAGCCGTCTGTCCTGACCTTCCGCCTGTCCCTGACTACGACTCAGCTATGATTTTGTACCACGCGTACCCTTGGCTGCCACTGCAAGCAAGTCCCGCCAGGGAAGCGACCTGGTAGTTTCCTGCCGCAGCAAGTCCATCCCACTTTGCGGCGGGCTCTGGTGAAAACCGGGTTCTACTTAGACTCCGCTCCCTGGTGTGGGCTCTCATCATTGCTTGTGGTGGTCCTGCTACCGTTACAGTGTGGTCTGTTCCCACCATAGTTTTAACTCCTTTGTGGCAAGTTTCTCGAATTTATACATTAACTCCTTAAAATAAACCAGACTCAGGATTAACCCCTGATGATCCTGTCATAGAGAAAATTTGTGCTGCCTTTCGTCATCTGGCAGTGACTGAGGCTGATTGCAAAGGTATAGACATGATTAAACTACTGTAAAAATGCTTCTGATTTATAATGTCTCAAATACTATAAAAATGTGAGTCCGGAGCATGAAAAACAGGAGGCTTCAGAAAACAGACAAAGTAGCAAACAATCAAAGGAATTCAGCTCACCTGGACTCTGAAGTTTAGAGCAGTTACATGGATCTGGGAGTTCTGAAGCACGGCTCCCGTGTTATACAAGATTCACAAAAAGCACGGTCCAGCAACTTGATATATGATCCAAAAAGGATTATATAAACAGTAGCTTTATTTAGAAATCCATTAAGAATAAACGATTAAGAGAACATCGTGATGATTAACGCACTGACTCGTTTCGGGAGGCTCCTCCCTTAATCATGGTGTGACTTATTCTGTTCGTAACTTAATTATATATCATAAACGTAACAATGATTAAAAACAGGTATGCATGAATAGAAAATATACTAAATAACATGCAAAATGTACTAAAACATCATGATAGATTGAAATAATAAGGGGGGGAATAGAGTATCTTATAGTAATAACATCAATAATGAAACATAATATCTTGCCTTTTGTTCAGGCCAAATGGAAACCTGGTGTTTAGTTGGAATATGCACCAGGCTTCCTGTGTAGCTACAGTTGAAACCAGAAGTTTACATATACTATTTAAAAAGACACATATGCATGTATTTCTCACTATCAGACATGAAAAAAGAATTAACCTTACTCATTTTAGGTCAGTTAGGAAGCAAAATTATTTGCCAAATGCCAGAATAATGAGAGATAATGTTTAAGGCATTATTATTACTATCTGCAAAGTCCAAAAGTTTACATTCATTTCATACTATTTGGTAGCATTGTCCTTAAGCTGTATGACTTGGGTCACACATTTTGCATATCCTTCCACAGGCTTCTCACAATAGTTGATAGGAATTTTGGCCCATTCCTCCTGACAGAACTGGTGTAACTGAGCCATGTTTGTCAGTCACTTTGCTCACATCTGCTGTTTCAGCTTTGCCCCTAAATATTCAATAGGATTGAGATCAGGGCTTTGTGGTGGCCACTCCAAAATATTGACATGGTTATCCTTAAGCCACCTTGTAACCATTTTTTTTCTATTTAGAAGACCCATTTCTGTCCAAGCTTTGACCTCCTGGCTGATGTCATGAGATTCAGTACTGCCACATAATCTATATTCCTCCTGATTAGAGATGGGCGAATTGATTCTAACGAAGTGGAATTCGTTTAGAATTTCAGAAAAACTTCGGTTCGGAACGAAGTCGAACTTTGGGGTACTTCGGGTGAACGAAGTGTGCTTTTGATTGATAAAATGGCTGCGAGCACATGGCGCTATATGGGGCAAAGCACTCTGGGAGGAAGAAGGGCATAGCCTGCATGACATGTGCAGAGGTGAAGCCAATCAGAGACCGGCGGGATTCTGTGACGTCACCGCACTATATAAGTCCGGGCGCGACGCTGGGAGCTCATACCGCTCTCACTGTACTGATCAGGGAAGGTGCTGCCACGGCTGATAGCTCTTACTGAAGAATTGATTTTTATATAGCGATTTCTGTGTGGTGTCTCAGCTTGTCTCAGAGACTGTTCTCTTAATGTTCTATTTCTAATTTTTTGGGGTATTGGATCTGAAATCCAGTGTGCGTCCACTGCAGCTGCATATACATTCAATATCCAAGTGGATGTAAGCCAGTTCCTGTTGTATTCATTTAAAGAAACAGCGTTTTTACAATACAAATACCACTTCATTTTTTGGCTGCACAATTCTATTGCGCAATTTACATCCAGGGTTAAATTAAGCGTTGTTTTGCTGGTGTGCTGACCCCAAGAAACCGACTTTTTCAACGCCAAATATATACATTTTTCCTGTAGCCTAATTCACAAGCAAAGGTTAATTACAACTGTATCTCTTGTTGTGTGGCGTAGAAAACACGCAATTGTAACACGCTACAAAGCTACTAGTTTGTGCGGCTCAATTCTTTGGCGCAATTTACATCCAGGGTTAATTAAGCGTTGTTTTGCTGGTGTGCTGACCCCATGAAACCGTCTTTTTCAACGCCAAAATATATACGTTTTTCCTGTAGCCTAATTCACAAGCAAAGGTTAATTACACTGTATCTCTTGTTGTGTGGCGTAGAAAACACGCAATTGTAATACGCTACAAAGCTACTAGTTTGTGAAGGCTCATTTCTTTGGCGCAATTTACTTCCAGGGGTCAATTAAGCGTTGTTTTTGCTGGGTGCTGACCCCAAAAACCGTATTTTTCAACGCCGTAATATATACATTTTCCTGAGCCTAATTCAAGCAAGGGTTAATTACAACTGTATCTCATTTGTTTGCGTAGAAAAACACGCAATTGTAACACGCTAAAAAAGCTACTAGTTTGTGCGGCCAATTCTTTGGCGAAATTTACATCCAGGGTCAATTAAGCGTTGTTTTGTGGCTGTGCTGACAAAAATAAACCGTCTTTTTAAAACCCCAAAATTTATACATTTTTTCCCTGTAGCCAAATTTTCTTTCCCGAAGGTTAATTAAGCCTTTTTTGTGTTTTTACTTTTAAATAAAACACACAGTTTTTTTAAACGACACATACAAGAAAATTTTTCCCGGGCCTTTTTGGAGCCCCAATTTTTATACCGGGGTTCCCCAAAGCTTGTTACGGGTTTTAAATTTGGAGTCAAAACAGGTGTATATTTAATCATATCAAGATATCTTCATCAAACATTCGTACTTTTTAGAAAAAACAGTATGTCAACAGAAAAGGTGCACGTTTCTGAAACTTGCGAGTGGCAGTGGCACAAAATTCCTGGAACAGGCCCAGGCCCCGCACAGAAAAGGGGATGCGCAGCAGGGGTCACTCGGTGGGGGCCAAAACGCCGCGTCACCCTAGCGGCCGTGTGTTGTTAAACAACCCAATTTTTCTTGTTTGGGTTAACTGGGTCATCCTCTTCTTCCCAGATGACATCGACAACCCCAGCCAAGAGTCGGTGGGAACCCAAAACAAAACCCCTTAAATTTGGCAGGGCCCCTGGGGCGGGTCAGGGGTCCTAAACCCTTCCTCAGCCCGCCTCTGCCCCCACCCGGGTTCCCTCACCAAGATCTACAAATTGGGGTCTGGTTCAGCGCCACTATATAGCAGGTTGAAAAATTTTGAGGAGGGCAGCAGCAGCTATTTTTTGGGGCAGCGAAGAAAGGGGGCCAATACCCCCCTGCTTTTTTGGCAAGGGGGCAAAGTATAGATTGGAGAGTGGAGGGGAGGCCCTGTTTGTGAGGGGTTTAAAGCCCGGGCATACCAAGACTGGGATGAGGACACAGGACGATGAAAAAAAAATTTAAAATGATGATTGTAGCCAACGCATTTGGGGAGCCGGGTGAGGCAAGGGTTTTCATCATCGTCAGGAAAGGGGGCGCCAGTTTGCCGCAGGCAGCACGCAGCCCAGCAAGTAATCGGGCCTTGAGTCGGCGGGATAGCGGGCGGGTTGTGGGGTCGGGACCCAAAGGGGCCCCAGGGGGTAAAAAACCCCTTGGGGCGGGTCCAAGAAATTTAGGGGAAACGGGGCTCAGCAAGGCAGCGGGGGCAGTAGTCACTCAGTGCGGAGCGTTGGGGGTAAAATCCGTTACTCGGGGGGTTTTGGCATTTCTTTGCTAAGACACCGGAGGACCGAATTGGGAAAGTAGAACCCTTGTGGGCAGAAATTTAAAGCTTTGGGGCCGGGGAGCTAACTTGGAAACCCCCGGCCCCTTTCGTCAACACATGAAACGTCCCCAAACCGGGTTGGCCTGGGAGAAATGTGGCTCAGATGTGGTGGCCCCAACCCTCCCCGCCGCAGAACCCAGAAACAGCAGCAGCCCCCAGTGGCCGCAGGGCCAATTGCAGCCATTTAAAGGGCTCCACCCCCCTCGGCAGGGGGGAAAGCTTTTTTTCTTTAAACATAAACTCCGGGTCCAGATGCTCCTGCCCCCGCTACTCAGGGCCCGGGCCGCATGGGTTTCAGCAGGCAAATTGCAAATAGCCCAACAGAAAATCCCATCCAACCATCCCAAAGGGTTTCACAGCTGACCGTGCTCCTTTCCAAGTTTTTGGTATTGCAGTCCCTCCCCTTTCCAAATGGGGGACTCGCACCGTTCATAAGAACAAATTTGGCTTGTGCCGACCGAGAGTTCCAAGCCAATTTCTTTTCCAAAAAGGCAGTACCAGCACTTCATAAAATGTAGAACAGAAAGGGGGCCAGCCCCTTAAGCTTTATCGGATTTTGTTTCCAAAGGTGCATGGCAGCGGGGAAAGGGTCGGAGCTGTAACTACGGTCGGGGCCAGTACATGTCCTTTACGGCCCACTGGGTGAATGGGCTTCCTGCCCGGGGCACACCAACAACTTTAACGGGAGACCCCGCCCCTAACATTGTCAAACCTTCCTCCCCCCCAAAAAACCCGCCTCCCCCTCCCTCCAGGGGCCCAAAAACTCCCCTTTCAGCCTCCACAAAACTGCCCCATCTACAAAAAGGTAGGGCCCCCACGGTGGCCCCCAGTTGCCCCGGGCTTGCCTGGGTGCTCTCCTGGGGGAACGCCCCCCGCTCATGCAGCAAAAAACGATTTTTTGGCTTTCCTTCCCCCCCAAAAACCAATTCGGAAAAATTCAAAAACACAACCAAACCCCCAGTTTTCCACCAATTAAGGGCCCCGGGGGCCCCCGGGGGAGGGGGAAATGGGGGTTTAAATTGGGGGTTTTTGAAAGGGGGGGTTTTGGGGAAGGGGTTTAAGATTTGATTCTGAAAAGGGTAGGAAAGGGGTTGAGGGGAAAAACTTTTCCGATTTAAAAGCCAGGAAACACCCTCCTCAGTTCACTTTCAAACCCCCCCAACACAGGTTGATATGGCCAAAGTTTTCCAAAAACCCCGGAAAAAATTCCAGTTTCCTTTAACCACAGTATAAAACATGGGAAAAGGCCTTTAAACCCCGAGGTTTTTGGGGTGTTCCAGGAAAAGAAGAAAAACTCCCCCTGTTAAATTTTTATTTTCAGAAAAAGGCTTGCCACAGGGACCTCCCTTTTTAACCCAAAATTTCCGGGGGGAGGCGCCCCTTTAAAATTTTTTATTTGGGGGGTTTTTTATTGGGAAATGAAAAATTTTTTTCATTTTATGGTTTACTGGTTTTGGAACAGGTTAAAAAATTTTTGGGGGGAAAAGGGAGGGGGAAAGACGGGGGGATACATTTGTGGGAAACTTTTTGGTTGGTGGGGAACTGAAATTTTTGGAGGAGGAGGGGGGGGAAAGGGGGAAAATTTTGGAGCAGAAAGAAATTTTGTCTGGTAAAAATAAAATGGATTTTTACCCAGGGGGGGAACAAAAGAAGGAAACCCAAAGGACACGGAGGAAGGAAATAAAAAGGGGAAAAACCGGAAGGCCCCAGTTTTCGGGACCCCCAAATCACCGTGGAAAAGAAAATTAAAAAGGAGGACAGGGACCCCTTCTAATCAACGGCAAAAAAAAAGGGGCCCCACGGCTTATTTCCCCCGGGTTAAGTACACCAAAATTGTAAGATGGGGAAGAGGGAACTTTTCTTAAAAAATTTGGGAAAAAGGAAAAAGGTTAAAAGGGAAAAAATTTTTTTCCCCGGGTTTTTTTTGGGAGAGTGGGATAAATAAATTTTTTTGGGGAAAATTTTAAAAGGTTTGGGGGTGTATGTGGGTTTTGTCCCTTTGGGTTGAAGGGGGGTTCCTGGGAAAAAAAGTTCTAAGCCGCGGCTGCGGGGAAAAAGGGGGGGGGGTTTTAGGGGCAGTCCCAGTCCATCATTTATTAACCTAAGTCTGATTCCCATTTAAATTGAGCAGTTTTCCCTTTACACCCCTAGTGGGGGGGGAAAGTCGCCACAGCACAGCAGAAAAGGACCTGGGGGCAGCCCCTGAACCAACGGGTTGTGGCCACTTGGACAGCTTCTCCCACCTCATTTAGAAAACCGCTGGACTACGGGGCACCCAAACTGGATGTGTGGCCGCAACTTGCCGATTTTTTGCAGTGGAAAAACCCCCTGTCCGGGCCCCGGGCCAGAAATGTGGCACCCAAGGGGTGTTCAGGGGCCGCGGGGGCCATCGTTCCCCAAAGGGAAACCCGTTTTTGGTCCAGGGAAAAAAGGTGTAACGACTAAACCCCCTTTTCAAGATGAAATTCCAAGGCCCCGGGGAAACCCAGGAATTTCCGATTTAGGGATCTTCCCCCAATCACTCCCCGGCCCCCCACCCATCCAATTTTTCTATCCAGCCACCCGCCTAAATCCCCACAAAATTTTCCCTTGCCAGTTTTTCCATCTGCCTACCACCAATTTACCAGGGACTGGGTTTTTGCCCCCCCACCCTCAACACTCTGCCTTTGGGTTGGACTCAATACCCCCTCAACCTTAAATGCAGTTGCCCCCCCACCCGTGACCTCCAAAACTGCCCCCCTTTTTCCCGCCCCCCTCTCTGACCCGGCCCATGCTGAGCGGGTTCCCCGGGGGCCTTTCCCTTAAAATTTCTCGGGGGTCATTTGCCCCCCCTTTTTGGGGGGCCTACCCCCTTTTTTTTGCCACCCCAGAATTTTTGGGGGTCTTTGGGGTTTCCACGGGTCTAAACCTAAATGCTGCTGCTGGGGGGCGGGCTGCCATGTCCCCCCACACTGTTTTCATTGTCCCACTGCCTGACCCAGCGGGTGCTTTTTTACCTCCGCCCCTCAGTCATTGGGCCACCTGGGGGTTTCCCTCCTTTTTTGCCACCTCCAAAAATGTCTATTGTGGCCACTGCCTGCCCCTCATATTTCCCTGCTTTTTGGGACCTCTACGTTTGGGGGTGTTTTGTGCCACTCTGTGGCCTAATACTTTTTTGCCCCTCCAGAATGTCTTTTGGTGCCACTGTTTTGACCTCATGCTGCGCTTGGGGCCTTGCTGCCATGTCCCCCAAAACACGGGTTCTTTGGGTTGCCACTTTTCTGACCTAAAATAGTTTCTGTTTTTGGCTGCCCCGGTTTTCCCCCACACTTTTGGCCCTTTGGGTTCCACCCCTAACCTAAATTTTCTGCTGGGCTGCTTCCCCGTGCCCCACATTTGTGTCTTTGGGGTGCCACTCCCTAACCTCATCCCCTTGGGGCCCTTGCCGCCCATGCCCCCTCCCCTCCCCCAGCCCAATTGGGGCCTTTTCTTGTGGTTTTCCTCCTGTTTTCCACCCCCCCCCCAGAAGGGTCATTGTCCCACTGCCGACCTCATGCGCGCTGTTTTTACCTCTACACTTTTTTGATTTGCCACTCTGTGGCCAAATCCCTTTTTTTGCCACCCCCAAAAAAGGTCATTTGTCCCCCTGTCGGGACCTCATGCTGCTGCTGTGGTTTGCGGGGCCTGTGCCCTCCAAAACGTTTCATTTTTGCCACTTTCTGACCTCATGCGGGCTGCGGGTGGGCCTGCTCCCCCGGTTCCCCCCCACTGTGTCATTGTCCCATTTTTCTACCTCTTTGAGCGGCGTGGCTGCTGCCGTGCCTCCACCTGTGTCATTGTGCCATTTTCCCTGACCTCTTTCGCTGTTTGTGGCTCCCTTCCGGGGTTTCCTCCACACTGTTTCATTCCGCCACTCCCTTTACCTCATGCCCCGCAGCCGTGACCTCCGCTCCTCATTCCCCCAAATTTTTTGGCCACCTGAGCTCCCCAGCTTTTTTTTTCCACTTTGCGGGCATGTTTTTTATAAAGGTTTACGTTCCCGTTTGAGTTTTTTTTGGTCAGTTTTTGCCCTCAAATGCCCAGGAATTTTATATAAAAGCGTTTTCCTTAAGAGCGGCGGCAGTAAAGTGCGTGCCCATACAAAAAACACAACATTGTATGAAAAACCAAACCAAGCTCCCCCCGCATATTTAAGAAGGGGCACAACGATCTACAGAAACCCGGGCAGGCTCTGTGGGGGGGGCCGGGAAATAGCTCTTTTTAACGGCGTTTCGCCGAAAGTAATTGGGCCCCCAAATTTAAATTTTTGTCAAAAAATTCGGCAAAGTAAACCGAATCAAATTTTTTAAAGAAATTCCCCCATCCCCCCCCAAAAGTTTCCATCTACTTTGTAAAATGCAGCATTCACCCCTGCAAAAGAAACAACCAAAACAACATTACCCTCCCCCCCCCCCCTTTTCCCCACAGTTGGGGAGGGTTGTTTTTTTTAGGTTTTCCCCAAGTTTCCCCCCTTTTTTCCCTCCAAAACTAAAAAAGGGAATTTTTCCCCAAACAGTTAAATTTTTTTTGTGCCCGTCAGCCCCTCAGGACATTTCCCAAAAAAGTAGGTCTTTGGTTTCGGTGCATTTGCAAAAAAAATTTAAAGGGCTTTTATATTTTTTTTTTTTGAGAAATTTGGCTTTTTTCTGGCAAGGGCCCTTTTTAAATTCCAGGGATACAGTACTCATTTTACTGTGGATAATGACATAAACTTTACAGCTTCTGCCAACAAGGTATTTTGCTTTTGTTCTTCGGTTGATATGCACATGTCGGACCAAAGCATGTTCACCTCTGAGACACAAAACCCATCTCCTTCCTGATTGGTATGATTCCAGATGAACGAGGCACCTTCAGGTATCTCAAAACTGTACCCAAGGATGATCCAGACTTGTGCAAGTCCACAACTCTCTTCCTGATATCTTGGCTGATTTCTTTAGACTTTACCATAATGTTACACATAGAAGCAGTGTGTTTCTGGTGTACCCTAAAATACATCCACAGGTGTGTATCTAATTAACTCAGATGTTGCTAAAGACATGACATCAAAATATGGGCTGTCCCAAATTGTTTAAAGGCATGGTAATCCAAGTATATGTAAACTTTTGACTTTGTAAAAAGTACCTTAAAAGAGGGATGGAAACAAAAAGGAATCAAAAACTTAGGTGACTTAATTTCAGGATTATCGGGGACCCTTATGACTTGGGATGAAGTGATGGACAAGTTCCAGATGGGGGATAAACATAGATTCTCATATTTTCAGGTTAGGAGTTTTCTAAAGACCAAACTACAAATGTTGAGCAACTTGAAGGAGCCTGAGGGATTCGACATTATGATAAAATCGGCGGGAGGCCGAGGAGCTCTTTCCAAAATATACGGTAATTTACAGGCATGGACGTCAGATGCACTGGCGTCGAAGGTCTTCAGGAAAAGGGAAATGGAGTTGGGAGATAATGAAATAGGAGAGAAGATAGTGAGAGGTATGGAGGCAGTAAGGTCAGCCACGATAAGTGAACAGTGGAGAGAGGGGCTTTTTAGATTGGCGCATAGGGCGATATTTGCGTTCAATTTACCCTTTTCAGGCAGTAACAATGATTATTTGACTAAATGCCCGAAGTGTGACCTAGACAAAGCGGGGCTATTGCACTGTATTTGGGACTGCCAGATAATAAGGGACTTCTGGAGGGAAGTGGTGGAATATATATCCAGGGTGTGGGAACTGAACATATCATTGACACCGCAAAGCTGTCTGTTTCATTATGTGCTACGCCAGCAGTCCACAGGAGGAGGATGGGAGTTCTGTAAACATAAAGGGATTCATCTGTCTCTTCTGGTAGCCAAAAAAGTGATATTGAGACACTGGTTAGAAAACTCTGCACCGACAGTGGGAGAGGTGGTGAACACCATGCGACAATTATTCTTTATGGAGAAATTAGATGCAGAATGTAACAAAGAAAGGGCGACAGACGGGTTTTTTGATAAATGGAAACACTTTATTTCAGACACCTTTGAGGATCAGGAAATTAAGGATATAATAGAGCCATTTAGGTACTCAGCATATTACTTAGCAGAACAATTGGCGGGAAAAGACATCTGTGTAGCATTAGCCTGTTTGTAGGCCTCAAGTTATGTCTGTACTTGTCAAGATGGTATTGCTATTTTTATGCGATGTATGTCTTAATTTCTCTCAATAAAATGTTATTAAAAAAAAAAAGTGCCTTAAAAGTTCCCTCTCTCTCATTATACATTGTATTTCAATTTTAAGACCTTCTAAAGACTAGCTTTTTTTAATAATGCCTTTTTATTAACGTATAGAAATCAAAAGTGTGTACTATTTTTCATCTGTTGACTGTCTGTTCAGAAACAGTAAAGCATAATTGCCTTCTTGAGAGTAAAGACTACATCCTTTGTATATTGCAAAAGAACATAGATGAATATGTTTCAGCACTCCTTTTTATAAATGAACTACAGGCAGTCCCCGGGTTACAAACGGGATAGGGACTTTAGGTTTGTTCTTAAGTTGAATTTGTATGTAAGTCGGAACAGGTATATTTATTCAATTTAACTCCAGCAAAATGTTTTTTTTTTCTGTTTTGGATAGTGCAGGCAACAATTTTTACATTTATTTTGCTATTTGTGCTCCTGTTTAGAAGATATTTACCTCAATTTCTGTATCTCATGTGCTGCTGTGGCATGCTGGCACTTGCTTATTATGGGGCATGACTCAGTGTGTGATGTCAGCACACCCAGCCATGCCCCAAAAGTCTCTGTTTGTAACTAGGGGACGGATGTAAGTCGGAACGAAGTAAGTCGGGGACTGCCTGTATATGGTTATTGCATACAACATAAAAAGTGGATAAATACATGGTCATGACAGCAACAGACTCTAATGCATTTTGAATATATCAGTTCTCTCTATAGGCTGTGAGGAAGAACTGATATGTATGTATCCACTTTTTTGTGTTGGATGCAACAAACGTATAAAGCCTCATGTATGAAAACTATCTAGGTCTAAGAATTTCTTTGTTGCCCATAGCAACCGTTAAGATCTCCCCTTTCATTTCATATATGGCTCTTAAAAAAATGAAAGGGGAGCTCTGTTTTATAAAGAGGAGTGCTGTAACCTATTCATCTATTTTTGCTGTTGTATGTTGACACAGTTTGGAGTGTATTTCCATGCGGATCCTTGTGGAAGGGGTGAGCTGGCTACTGTTTATATTTCTATTTATTAGAACATGAACCCTTTGGAGAATCACCACTACTGTTGTTCACATGGAGACATTCCCCCTTAGGCCATGTCCCCACAGCATCGGTTTGCGGACGGTTTTTCAGATGGTTTGCGGTTTTGAAAAACTGAAAAACTGGGCGCAAAGTTTTACACAGACCGCTATGGAAAACCCATGCAGCAGTCCCCACTGCACGGGTTTTCCGCCCAAAAAACATTGTGCTTGTTCATTCTTACGTCCGGTTTTCGGATGGAATCTGAACAAGCGGATAAAAGCCGGACGTGTGCACGGCACAAAACCGGACAAATACCGGCCTGATAAACCGACCGGTATTTGTCCTGTGCCGTGGGGATGCGCCCTAAGGAAATGTTCACACGGCTAAAACTGGGACGTATTTTGTCCCGTATTTCGCACCATACTGCGCTAAATACGGGGCAAGATACGTCCCAGTCATTACGGTAATCCACAGTTTATGTCTCCTCTCCCTGCTCGCAAAATACAGCGAGCGGGTAGATACGTGTCAATTATTCAAGAATACTGAATGTCTGTGGGGCTGCTCCGCCCCCGTAAACACGCCGTGATTGCGGGGCGAAATACGTTCCCGCAATTACACCGTGTGAACATAGTCTTATACTTAGGGATTATTATTAGTCACAAATGACCCTCTTACAAATTATTTAATTATTACTATATTAGTATAGTATAAACAAAGTTGTACCAACACTATAGGACCACTTTGGCTCCACAAATAGACCTCCCACAATTCATTGTGTTTGAATTTTACTTGAATTATGACTGTCATAAAGTAGCCTTATGTTGATTTTCTGTATCATCAGAAATTGTATAAATCTCTATGTATCAATAGATTGAACTGTATGCCTAAATTATCATACTTTTTTAATTAACTAGTCTATTTTAATGGTTCTCAAGGAAAAAATATACAGCAACTCATAGACTAATATGCAGAAGGGAAAATATGATTAATTTTGAACTGATTTATCTTACCTCATTTTAATTTGCTCTACATTTTTGTAGAGGTTCTGTAATATTTGATTCTAGTAGAAAATACATAAGTCTTCAAATTACTCAAGAGACATACCACAGCTCTATGTTACAAAATAGTTTGCTAACTAAAGCTGAGAAAATCTATCTTTTCCTCATTTCTGCCTTGTATTAGAATGCCTTTGTTTCTGCTATTCATCAGCTGATCAGGAAATCTCTCACTGGTGTAATGTAATCTGTCCACTGGCAATATATATAACTACAGTAACTTTCAACCTGAAAATGAAATATGAGGTCAGTTCAAAGTCAGTCCTAAATTTCAGAAATAGAAAGCCTAATATTTTCATACAGAGTGGCACATATGTCTTGCTTTAAGACAGATTTAAAGATAATGTGACTCTCGACATTATATTGCCCATAAAAGCTATAAATGTGTATAGTGATTCCTGTTTATGTACCTGCTGGGAATATTTGTCAAATTAAGGAAGTAGAAAAAATATTGTGATTACTAGTGAATGTTGTTTGTCTTTCTTGTTGACTAATAAGAAAAAAACTGAAAAAGGAAGATAAGCAACACAAGTTGTTTGTTTAGTTCATATTGTAAACATAACTATGACAGAATAGAGTACTGTACAGAGGCCTACAGCATTAATGGTGCACACAGGCCTCCACCAAAAAAAGAAAAAATATATATTTCTATAGTGGTTAGAGCTCCATGCATTATACCGATCCACCAAACGCTTCTTATTAGTCAAGCAATACAATTCTCACTGTCAGCAACTGCCAATAGAGGGAGCTAATAAGATTGTGTGAACTGTATCAATACATATGCAGTAGGCACTCCCTAATGGCAGCCTCAGAGAGGCATAATTTTATCATTTAACTCCATGCCTCTGTGTAGGAATTTGGAGCTCCGTTTAACAAAAATGGAGCTCTGATCCCTATAAAAAATATATGGTAAATTTCCTAAAGACCCAAAGCCATGCTGGCTGTAATAGCTACTTTGAAATGTTGTGTGGGTCTTTCTGGCAGTGTTTGTGAGGGTACCCTGGCTCTATTTATGGAGCACATTGACAGTTACTGAATGACTTCTAGGGCTTATGTTTCATAATGGTACATTTACATGTGGCATACTTGTTGAAGAAATATTTGCAACTGAAAGTCGATTGCATTTATTCAAACAAATGGAACGAATCTGCTGCATGTGAATATAATGCAGCATATAAAAATGGGTAATTTAGGGCATAAAAACTTGAGGCCACCGCAACATGTCCAAATCTGCATTTAAGTCTTTTTGACTGTGCACCATGTTGTGGCAAATGTCAAACATTATACAGTGATCCCTCAAGTTACAATGGCCTCAGGATACAATATTTTAATCTTTCAAGGTCTTATACTCTGATCCAGCCAATTATCATAAACATTTTATTTGTAGAACATCTGTATTAGTGAAGTACATGCAGTGATTGGTGGTCCAGTAGTGCTTCTCTGTATGTACAACATGCTCTGTACTGCTCTTTGCATATGCTAGGATGAGCAGCTCTTTTGGACACCAGGTGAGGACCTCATGTTATTTTTTCTAGTACATGATCCAAAGTCCTCAGAATACAAAGTGATTTCCAGAGGGTGTCAGCAGTAATTTTACGTTGACGTCACTGATCATTTTGCCCTTCCTTTGATTCGTCAGTATCCGCTTTCAATCGGTCAATAATCCATCAGTATTGCTAAAACCAAAAAGGAACAGGAGTTGATCCAAAACAGATGACAACTAAATGGAATATTTGCATGTCTTATGTGTTTTGTATCCACTCCTGCTCTTGGCTACCTAATCATCAGACAATTCTTATGCAAATAAAGGACCATGTCATATTGGCCTTATGGCTTCTCCAAAGACACAATAATTTGTTTTTGTCCTTTTCATTCCTTCTAAAAGATTAAAAGAAGGGGAAGACCAAACATAGTGGCATAGAGTGGTGGAGGGTGGAAACAGCATTAGAAAACCACAGAGGGGTCTAGTGAGTGATTAGTCAGTTGGCAGCAGTATGAGTAGGCCCCAGAGTGGCACAATGACAAATTGTGGAGGTGGCAGCAAAATGAGTAGGCCACAGAGTGGCATAATGACAGATTGTGGAAGTGGCAGCAGTATGAGTAGTTTACAGAGTTGTACAATGACAGATTATGGAGTTGGCAGCAGCATGAGTAGTTTACAGAGTGGCACAATGGCAGCAGCATGTGTAGGCCACAGACTGGCACAATTACACAGTGTGGAGGTGGTAGCAGCAACAACAGCATCAGGCCGAAGAGTGGCACAATGACATAATTTTGAGGTGGCGGCAGCTAGGTGACATAATGAGGAGGTGGCAGCAGCAGCAGAAGCATGTGTAGACCTGAGTGGTGAGGTGGCAGCAGCATCAGAAGGCTATATAATGGCCTACTGAAGAGTGGGGAGGTGGGTGGCAATACCAGTCCCTGGTAAAGATAGTGGGTGTTATAAGGAGCAGCTGGCAGCAGATGTGTGGCATCAGGTCGGTGGCAACATCAAAATAGTAGCTGAGGAAGGTAGCCAGAAGAATCCAGAATCATTTGTCAAAGTTTAGTTGAGGTAGCATGGCTGATCTAATCTGATGCATCAGGCATTGGTGTGTGGAAATTCTGGATGATCCACGCCTGATTCATCTTGAGAAAGGTGAGTCTCTTCACATTTCTGGTGGACAAGCGAGTTCACCTTGAAATAGCTATGCCCTCCACTGCACTGACTCTCCACCTCGGCACAAGCCATCAGTTCTCTGAACGGTGCAGAGTCCACCACTTGAAAAGTAAGGGACTGTAGTTCCACCAACTTGGACAGGAGCACGGTCAGCTTCTGCACCTTAAGATGGTTGTACGCATACTGCTGTCTCTTGGAAATCGCCTCGGTGAATGACTGCTGGCACAATGAGTAGCGAGAAGTAGGAGCATCTGGATCGGTAGATGATGGGAAAGACAAATAGCTCCCTATGGCAGAGGTGGTGGAGCTTTGACTGCCTGTAATGGGATGCGTTCCACTAGGTGCTGCTGCTGTTGCTGTGGCATGTTGGACCACCACATCTGAGACACGTTTCTCGCAGGCCACTGGATGGTGATGACATATATGTTGATGCAGGGCCATGGTGACAACATTAGGTCCCTGGCCACGCTTCACTTTCTGCCAATAGATTCTACACATACCCATGTATTCCAAAGCTGATTCCCCTTATATGTAAAAAAAGTAACTCTTTAACGCAGAGAACAATATACCAAAATAATAACCTACCTGTAATGGAGATGTGTGTATGTGAGAAATATACATACTGTATTTCAAAGATAGTTCACCACAATAAGTGAAAAAAGTACCTCTTGTAGCACTACATATATCAGCATTTAACAGAACAGGTTCTGACATAATCTGTGGAATCATCTGATGACGGTGTAAAAGGAGTGTACTCTTTGATGCTATAGTTGGATCTTGGCCCTCTGCTCGGATCTTTCTAGCTGGCGCTGACATTACCCTGTCAGGCTGCGTTCCCACTTCAGTTATTTGGTTAATTTTGACACTGTAACTGCCTGTGAGCGAAGTGTGAAGCGATTCTAAGAGTGGCAACTGTGTAGTCCTTGGCAAAAAAATAAACCTGGTGAGTGGGAGTCATTACAGTTATGGCCCCCCCAAATATTTGGTGTGCAATTTTGGTTGGTCTGCTGAAGGTGGGGCTCTTTCAGGGTGGGGTCCTTGGTTAAAATTTCACCAATTAGTGGTGGCTTATGATGCCCTAGAACCTGTGACGACAGGAGGTATGTTCAGCATACGTTAAGTTCCCCAGATCTTTGCAGCTCCTCAGCCCCATTTGTTACGGTTGATATTTTGGGTGACTGTTTGGTATCTATGGTTGTTTGGTATCTAAGAAAATGATTATTTATATTTTATATGTTTGTATTTTGTTTAATAAAATGTCTACTGTGATCAAATTTATCCAAGCTTTGAGTCTGTGTTTTATTTACAGTGAAAGGTGGAGATTAAAAGGGGGTTTGGGTGAGGAAGGGTAAAGTGGCAGCCTTGCAACAGAATTTGCAATGCATAGGATCAAGAAAAGGCTGGAACTGGGCACAGGCCTGGGGAGAGGCCCCATATGACCCGGGGCACAGTGAGTGGACGGTGATAGGAAAAAAGGCGGAGACGGGGCCGAGGAGGAGGTTATCCAATAACTTCCCCTTGGATTGGGAGAGCAGACGTGCGCAGAACAGGAAAGAAAGTCCAGCCCTTAGTTGTTTTGGGGGTTCGTGCATTTGTGTTTTTGTGGCAATGCTGGGGTGGTTGGAGTGGTGGTGGAGTTGATTGTTTCTGTTTATCATAGTGGGATTTTTTGGGCATGTTGGAGTCTTTGGAGTTGGTGAAAAAAATGCTGAGGGGGTCACATAATGGCTATGTCCCTCAAATTTTATGGTGTGAAATTTTGGTTCGTCTAGAAAAGGTGGAGTTCTTTCAGGGTGGGTTCCTGGGAACAAGTGAAAATTTCACTAGTGGTGGCCTATGGTACCCTTGAGTCTGTGGTGACAGCTGGAAGTAATAGCTCAGATGAGGTCTGTTCAGTATACATTAAGTTCGTCAGATCTTTGAAGCTAAAATTTGTTACTGTGAAAGGTGGGTGGTAACCAATATGAAAGCCATTAAAAAAATACAAAAATAAATAGTTGGAGAACCTATGGCTTTGGCTATTTTTTAGCCAAAGCATATACAATTTTTCATTACATTTTTTATTTTATGTTGCCATCTACACAGCTATATGAGGACTTTTTTTGTGGGACAAGATGTATTTTTTTAATACAGTACCGCATGGATGGCTGAAAAGATCCAGCACCGTTGGATGAATAAAATAATCTTCTTTATTGTATTAAACCATTAAAATCCAGGCACAACAGACAGAGTCAACGCATTTCGGGTAAACACCCTTAATCATGACTTTAAAAACAGACACTCAATAAGCATATTTAAAGGAAATCAAAACCAATGACTTGTCAGAACACATATCATGTGACATGATGCAAATAACATACGTTTTTTTTAAACATATTTAAAGACACAGGCAAAACATGTAGGACAAAGTCTCCTTGCAAAAAATAAAATAAAATGACATGAAAATGAGTGTGTGAATAAATGTAATGGAAAAAAAAACAGAAAGAAGGAAAAATTTAACATGAAAATGAGTGTATGAATAAATGTAATGAGAAAAAAAATATGACATGGAAATGAGTTTATGAATAAATGTAATGGAAAAAAAAGTATAAAATTCAGTTTATCTTTAGTATCATTCCAATAATACCAAATGTATTTAGTTTTCGTTATATTTTACTGCTTTGAAAAAAAAAACTCATAGAAATTTGTTTACATCACCATTTATGTGACCAATAACTGCTTATTTTTTCCTTCATATCTCCTGTGTGAGGGCTTATTTTTTCTGTGGAATATACTGCAGTTTCTGTTGGTTCCATTTTTGGATACATTTAATTTCCAAATACAGCCGAGTGTGTGCACTTGACTACATTCTGGAGTTCCCATAGAAGTGAATGGATAGAACGGTCACAAGCACCCCCCTCCTCATTCTCATGCACCGTTGGCTCACAGCCAGCTGAGAGTCGACCTGTGCAGTGGATTTTACTTTGTTTGAGCACTCCTTTAAGCTTTTGATCACTTTTTATTCCAGTCGAGCCAACCAAAAGCATGCAATTTTGGTTATTTTATGGTATTAACTGTGCAGGATAAATAAAGCTATAATTTACTAAATCAGACTTATGGACATAGTTGTAACAATTGTGTTTGTTATCATCCCATTTATATGGGAGTTACATTTACAGCCAAGCACACCTGCTCAGCTGTATTTAGGACTGCCATAAAAGACAACAAAAAGCTGCACATGAACAGCCGCCACTCTGTTCTTGCAGCCAGTTTATTCCCATCTCCTAACCTGGAATTTAGATTAGAATGACACTTTAAGTTATTGCATTTACTATTATTTGGAAGTAGAGCTATGTAAGTAGATTCTGATGTAGCATGGTATTTACCAAATATATGATTGGGGAACAGACACCAATATGCAACTGTGTGCAATGCAGCGATGCCAAGTGTAAACATTCCTGAGTAGCATTCACAAGTTGTGCCACAGATAATTATTTTTATGGGTCCAAAATTAACGAGGAATGATAGCCTCATAGTTCATTTTTGTTTTCATTGTCAAAGTAACCTTACTATTGCCTAAAAATAAGAAAATAATTATTATAATTAGCGACTATAAATGTGCCTTTTATATTGGAGTATTAAGGATTAATGTATAGGGCAGCATAAACTCTAAAACAGCCTTGTTCATAACCCTATAATACATAGCTCTGTTGCTGGAGCACCTCATAATACAAGCAGAATCACACAATATTTACCTCATCTGCTGCAGAACATCATAGTACACACACCTTAGATCCTTCTGAAGATCTCAATATGTACTTCAGAGTTTACAAAGTATCACAATACAAATCTTATTGAAACAGATCTACTCCTTCCTCTTCAAAGAGATTTTCTGTGAGATTAACTATACATTATTAATAATGGAAGTCACCTCTGACTTTTGTGGCCTAAAAAATAGTAATTGACCTATGGTACCCAACTTTAATGTGGTCATGGAAATCGGTGTTGTTTGCTAATTTTCATATACTTTAAATACCCACACAATCTAAAATCCTAATTTACGATCCTAAAATTTGCATTGGTTTATTTATGCAGTGTATAAAAGAGGTTTTGTAATTCACAGGTATTGTACTATAAGGCATACAGCCAACGCAGGTCAAATGCAGTCAAATGGAGCAGGAATTCAATGGTGATGTGGCACAACTCTTGGGAGACAATGTCAATAGCCACTGTTTCATGGACTATATAGGAACCTCTGGGCAAAATACATTAAAATGCTTGTATTAATTGTCTAGGAAACACATTTTTCTCCAAATCTGATTCTGTAATGAACACAATGTTAGAGGTTGTTATTGCATGGCATCACCAGAGCTATTCACTTCCACACAGTATCGGACTGTGGTGTCTGAAGCCCACCAGTAGAGTTGATTCTTGGGGCCCATCCTAAGGCTTCTGGCAGAAATCCATGTCTGCAAAATCCATGTTCTTTATCAGGACAATTCATGGGAACTAACCATACAAACTTTGTAATTTCTATAATGCATGGGACCAGCTGGGCTGGAAGGACATAGGCTGGCATATGTACAGTGCCAAAGGGTATACAAGGGTACGTTGTTGTGCACATGGTCTGACAAGGGTGCCTAGGGACCAAAAGTCAAACTTTTATTCTGGGGGCCCAGGTGTGGAGTGGATTCTGGGGTCCACCAGTGATGTTGTTTCTGGGGGCCACTCTACAGTTACTGTACATGCCTATTATACTCTGTCTCTTGCTTTTTGCCTATTTTGCTCTGCCTTTTTGCCTCTACTAAGGATGTATATGCAGTTTAAAAGAAGCTTCATGTCTACCATGCTCAGGGTCCCACCGAGGGTTTCCCCTGAGGGCCAGTCCAAGCAAACCTGTGCACCCTTGCCAGCTCACTCCTGACAATTTCACTTAAGCCTTTAACATATTCTATCACTTCCGTTGTCTTCTTCATAATTTTTTATATTTCAACTCTAGTTCCTGCTCTTTCACTCTTTCGACCACACTCTCGTTACATTACATGTCTCTTATCTGCAGGTCTTTTCCCTCCATGCCTTCTTTCTTGTCCCATCTCTTTTTCCTTCCCTCCTCCTGCTCCTAGAGGGCCAGAGTGTCCTTTTGTCAGTCTCCTTCTGTGCTCCAGGCACCACCTTCCACATCAGCACCAGTCCCCCACTGCTGTGCTTATGTTCATGCCTCCCTTCTCTACCTGCCTGCACTCCACATAGCCAAATGAGCAGCACCGGGACATTCCATAGTAATGATTAGCTCAGTACCTGCGTGGAGTAGGCTGTGCTATGTCTCTAAGAGAGTTCTAAAACTCAACTCCGATGTGCAGAGGTTTGAAATTGCTGAGCCTTCTTCTTCAGAACAGTAGGCACTATGGTGGTTGTTCCCCCACCTGGTGCTAGAGACAAAACTGCCAGAGATTGGAACGTATATGAATACATTTTAGTACTGAAATGAAATTATGACATGTACAGTATGAATAAAGTTTTTGGTATCATGTGTTTGTTTACTTTGCTTATACATTTTACTTATGGGCAAAAAACACATCCAAACACCGCACCAAAGCTGTAAAAGTGTGTACAAGGCCTTTAGATGTGAAACCTGTAGATGTGTCTGAATGCATTTTGCTAGCCAGCTTCATGATATATTCAGCATTGCACCATTACTTACATTTCTCATACTTAGTTAGGTTATAAAATCTACTTCATTTGAAATCCAGCACCTATTTAATGGAATATTGATCATTTATTGATCTTCAGTGTTCCAGTGTGGTTGTCATTTTTAATTTATGTTATGTCATTAGCACTAATATTATGTAGATGCGTACATTTCTGAATCACATAGAAACAGTAACTCGACTGATGGATATTTTGATATAAAATAATTACATTGTTATTTTCAAGGAGAATAACATGTATGGCTAATGTAGTAATAATCATCTTAGCCATGTTATTAATATTTTATGCATCACGAAAAAAATGAACTGTAGTTTTCATGCAGTAGTATAGAAATGTAATTACCTTGCAACGCCTGTTGAGTCTGAAAATTGCTCTAACTCCAAGACTGTTGGGAAAGAGAAGTAATATGCATAAGGTATCATTTACAAAGTAATAATTCCAGTATTTTTCCATCACATAGATTCACATGCCTACTTTTCGGACAGTTGGCTATATTTTATTTTGTAGGACATAAGTTTGAGCAGTAAAGAGACAGAAGTGGTGCTAACATATTGTATAATATTTTACAGGTCATCATAATCTTCAATATTGAAATTTACTGATTTATTAAAATAGAGCTGCATGGTGGCTCAGGATTGAGCACTGCTGCTTTGCAATGTAGGAAACCAGAAGTTACTTTCCTTCATTTTTTTGTATAAAATAAAGCTGCAAAAGGCTTTTGCCGCTAGTGGGAAGGGTAGCCGTTAGAAATCTAAAACATTGACAGAATTGCCAGCACTTTGTGCAATTGCTTCTAGCCTCATTGGTTTTGGTTGTAAAATACTACTTTTTTGGGTGAAATCTGAAATGTTTACCAAGATATTTACTGGATAAAGACTTAAAGGGGTTCTACCATCCCAATATGTAGCTCACTATGAGCCAGCCTCAGAAAAAAGGGGAGAGGCCATGCATCTAGAGTTCTCCGCGCTTATTTCTATGGACATTCCAAATCTGTAAACCAACTGTCATCCATCCTCCTAGACTTTAATAGAAAATCCAAGTCTACACAGCTCGGATTTTCTGATGGCAGTTCCAACCATCTAAAAAAACTTAGAACATTTTCATTTTTCCGCTCGGTTTTCAGGCAAAACACGAACTGTTCAATGCAAAGGGGGACACAATCCAATATCAGCAGCACATTACTAAGACTAAGAAACAATCAAAAAGAACAAATTAATTTTTGGTAAAGCATTTCTGCTACTTTGAATACATGGAAAATTTTGAGGGTCTTAGTTTACGTTTTTGATCAAAACTGCATTTCTGGATAGATTCGACTTCTGTGATCACTTTTATTCCCATTTTTAGGGGACCTGAAATGACCCAAAAAACACAATTTTGCTGTTTGGAATTTGTTGCTTCTACGGTGTTCAAAGTATGGGATAAATTATGTTATTATGTTATATTTATTATATGTTACATTATGTTATATTTTATAGATATGTTTAATAAATATGTGTAACTTTTTTTTATTTTTATTTGTAAAAAGGCAAAAGGTGGGTGATTTTAACTTTTAATTTATTATATTATATATTATTATATTAATAGTATAAAAATTTTTTTTTACTTTAACATTATGTCCCCCTAGGCTGCTTCACCACTAGGGGGCGTGATCATTTGTACAGTCTATTGCATTGTATAAACAATGCAATAGGGTGTACAAATTTAATGGCTTTACTAGTAAAATTCCGATCAGAGTGAGGAACGGTGCGCAACACCGTTTCTCATTCATTCAGTCAACACGGCCGCAACTAATAGGTTAAACAGCACGGAATGGAGCTATTGCCATCCTGTGCTGTCACTGGCGAGTGTCAGCTGCAATTAGCTTGCCGCATTCTGCGCCTTGACCAACACTTTTGAATGCACCAAAGATGCGTGGGCATGTTGCACCAGATTTATAGGATTAGACACATTCATGATTCTGTAACACCAAAAGAAGGTATAAAGGTACCAGGGAGACCAAGTTAAGTTTTCTACCTGAGGCCAAAGTTTTTGTAGATGAACTAGATTTGCCCTTAGGGCAAAAAATATCAATTGTTTGTCAACTAATATCACTAAGTGATAAAAACTAATTTATGATAATTATCAAACTATATAAAATTAAATAATATAATCTAAAATTAACATTAAATAATCTAATATAAATTAATATTAAATTATATAATACCCAAAAAATATAAAATTATCTCCTATAACATTTCTATAACATTATATCATCTAAAATTAATATTAAATAAATCATTTTAAATCATTTAAATATAATTTATTCAAACAAATACAGCATCTACCAAAAATACTCAATCATAGTATTATCAGTTATTACACACATCACAGCAGGCGAGAAATAAAAGAAAAGGCGTTAGGATAGCATGTCTGTGAATAGAAATCGTTAATGATTTTTCATGACACGCCACAAGTCTCAGCGATGACTGTCGTGTGTCGACTATTGCTATATGTAGAATAAAGACTGACCCATGTTAATAATAAAATTTCATTCTGATTTCTATATTTTTAATTTTTTATAATTGAAATCTCACTAAATACTTTATTTTAGACTGTTATATTGTACGCTAATTTTCGTTCATCAAAATGTAGGTCATTGGGTCATTAGGTCAGGGTCTTGAATGCTGTCTGTTATCTGCTAGCTGATCTGTTTTTAGTTTTAAATTTTTTGGGCATTAGCATCATAGAATGTACCAGAACTTAAAGGGGTTTTCTCACTACAGGCTTCTTCAGGTATCTGAGCAGTTTCTCTGGCTTAGATTTTTAAATACAGGGGTGGGGCGCTCCTCCAAGTAGCCATGTTTTTCCTCCCTGAGGGCTGGTGACCCCATCACGCCCCCACACTGTTCCTGCTAACTCCCAAGTCCTTTTCTTCATTCTGTGTGAGCAGTGGGAGGGGGAGAATGTCACAGCTCTGCAGACCTCCTACAATGGTCAGTTATCGTGCCTAGAGAACTGTGCTAGTCATCTCCATCCCAGGCTCCACGGGCAAGCCTTGGAACTAGAACTCCTGTGTTTTTGTAAACAGTTATAAATACAGCCCCCTGATTTTACAGAAAGTGAAATCTTGTCATTATGTCTAGGAGCACAAGGCTGTGCTGATCCAACCCACATCTCTTAATTTGCGATCAGGGCTACCATGTGTGGCTACAGATAATGATAAGTTTTCCACCCATGTAATTTTCTTTATAACCCCCTTAATTATATTCCAATGGCCCTCCTTTATCCTTATTACTCCACACCCTTGTAGCGCCTACAAATTCACATACACAACAAACTTTTCATACATAAATTAGACCCCACACTGATTGCATTTAACACTGATAATTGCAAGGTTATGCACATGGGGAGGAAAAATCCATTACATGATTACATGTTAAATGGAAAAACACTGGGTAAAAGTGACATGGAGAAGAACTTGGGAATCCTGGTGGACAGTAAACTTAACTGTAGCAGCCAGTGTCAGGCAGCAGCTGCCAAGGCAAATAGGATCATGGGTTGTATTAAAAGGGGCATAGATGCACATGATGAGAACATTATTCTCCCACTATACAAGTCACTGGTTAGCCCACACATGGAATACTGTGTACAGTTTTGGGCACCAGTGCATAGGAAAGACATTGTAGAGCTTGAACAGGTACAAAGGCGGGCAACAAAAATAATAAAAGGACTGGGTGGACTACAATACCCAGAAAGATTAGCAGGATTAGGGTTATTTAGTTTAGAGAAAAGACGGCTTCGGGGGGACATAATAAATATGTTTAAATATATTAAGGGCCAATATAGAGATCTCTCTCAAGATTTATTTATACCCAGGACGGTATGTAGAACAAGGGGGCATCCTCTACGTCTTGAGGAAAGAAAGTTTCTACATAAACATAGAAAGGGATTCTTTGCTGTTAGAGTGGTGAGACTGTGGAACTCTCTGCCAGAGGAAATTGTCATGGTGAATTCACTAACAGTTCAAGAAGGGCTTGGATGCAGTGGCGTAGCTACAAGGGTCGCAAAGGTCGCAATTGCGACCAGGCCCCTGAGCCACACTGCCGCGATCCGATCCATACAAGCAGCGGCAGCTAGAACGTCCTGTGCCCGGAGGAGGAAGTCAGACAAGGAAGTGGGCGGAGCTTAAAGAGTACCTATCACCTCCACACAAACACACAAAAAATAATAGTAGATTAAATTCTAAGACTTTTTTCCAATACATGTCATTAGCAATGCAGAGGGCTTATGTCATTATTAGAGGGAAACAAATCTTAGTTTCACTTTCTTAGCAGAGCTCTTTATGTAGCAGGATTCTCTCTGTTGAGCTATACCACCTGTGTAGGGGGAGCTGAGGACATAGCTGCTACATACAGTACAACAGGCACAGCACACTGAGAACATAGTGTGACAGGGTTTATAGGCATTTACATTACACTGCTGCTAGTGTTATATCCAGCACAGACATAGCAGCCCAGAGAAAATCAGTGTGCACATGATGTAGACTTCCTGGCTCCCCCTTGCACAATGGACTCTTCCAGCTCAGGAGCAACACAGCTGTCACATAGTGATCCATCAAGCTGTCATGTGCCGACTTGGCCCGACTTCAGAGCTGTCTTAAAGGGCCAGCACTTTTTTAAAAACTGAATTGCAGGTGAAATGCTTAGATTTCCCTAATGAAGCATATTTAGGGAAGTGATTGTATTTTAGTCTCCTGTTATTTCATGAGGTTTCCCTGGAGGTGATAGGTCCTCTTTAAGCCTCCCGGGCAGAACAGTGGGAGAGTCAGAGCAGCTATTGTTTGATCCAGCTCCCAGCCTCATGGCAACCCCTCATGTGCACCCCGCAGTGAGCCGCCCTCACCCTCCTGCCTGCAACCCTCTGCAGCCATGAGCCGCCCTCACCCTCCTGCCTGCAACCCTCAGCAGCCGTGAGCCGCCCTCACCCTCCTGCCTGCACAGTAAAACAGTGAGAGAAAACATTACTGTCAAAGAGCACATTATATGTCATGATAAACATACAGGGGTGCCTGTAATGTGTAGACTTCAGGGTACTTCAGACTGTCCTGTGTGGGGGACATGCTGGGACTTGTAGTTCTGCAGCAACTGCTGTGGGACTACAGGATACTACACTACATATGCTTTATGTTTTGAAGGCTATGTAGTGTAGCATTCTAGTACCTGTAGTTCCAAAGCAGCTTCTGTAAAACTACAAGTCCCAGCATGTCTGCCACATACTTCTCCAATTTCATATCCTCTCTGTCTCATAACCCCAGACAACTATTCAACACCTTTAACTCTCTCCTCCGCCCACCAGCACCTCCTCCACTCTCTCCTTTCAGCAGACAACTTTGCCATTCACTTCCTACACAAGATCAACCTTATCAGAGAAAGCTTCAGCCCCCAGTCCTCAGCGCCTTCTTCTATATCTGCACAATGCTCTTCCCCCTTAACTTGTTTTCCCACTCTTACACATGATAATCTATCCTCTCTACTGTCCAAATCCAACCTCACCACCTGTAATCTTGACCCACTGCCATCACACCTTATCCCAGACCTTAGTGCTGCTTTCATCCCAACCCTCACCCATCTTTTCAACTTATCGCTCACCTCGGGCATCTTCCCTTCCTCCTTTAAACATGCTACTGTCACTCCCATCCTTAAAAAACCATCCCATGATCCCTCCTCTCTGTCCAACTATCGCCCCATCTCACTGCTCCCTTTTGCCTCCAAACTCCTCGAGCAGCACGTCTACCTTCAACTGTCCTCCCACCTCTCCTTCAACTCTCTTCTTGACCCACTACAATCTGGTTTCTGACCCAACCACTCTACCGAAACCGTCCTAACCAAGGTCACCAATGACCTAGCAACTGCCAAAGCCTCACGCCAGTACTCTGTCCTTCTCCTTCTAGACTTGTCCGCTGCCTTTGACACTGTCGACCACTCCCTCCTGCTACACATCCTCTCCTCCCTCGGCATCACAGACTTGGCTCTTTCCTGGATCTCCTCGTACCTTTCTGATCGGACATTCAGTGTCTCTCATTCTCGCTCCACCTTCTCCCCCCGGCCTCTCTCTGTTGGTGTCCCCCAGGGGTCAGTCCTGGGTCCTTTACTCTTTTCTATCTACAGCCTTGGTCTGGGTCTACTCATAGCTTTACATGGCTTTCATTACCACCTGTATACTGATGACACCCAGCTTTATATCTCCGGCCCAGATGTCACCTCTCTTCTCTCCCGGATCCCAGACTGTCTATCGTCCATTTCCTCCTTTTTCTCCTCCCGTCTCCTAAAACTAAATGTGGAGAAAACAGAATTCATCATCTTTCCACCGTCCCCCTCCATCCCTCCACCTGATCTCTCTATCACTGTCAATGGCTGTACACTCTCACCTGTTCCGCAAGTCCGCTGCCTTGGGGTAATCCTCGACTCCGCTCTGTCCTTCAAACTACACATCCAAACCCTCACCTCTGCCTGCCGCTTCCACCTGAAAAATATCTCTCGCATCCGTTCGTTCCTCAACTTCGAAACCACTAAAATGCTCGTCCATGCCCTTGTCATCTCCCGCCTTGACTACTACAACATCCTTCTCTGTGGCCTCCCATCTAGCACTCGTGCTCCCCATCAAACCATTCTCAACTCTGCTGCCCGTCTTATCCACCTCTCTCCTCGCTACTCCGCTGCCTCTCCCCTCTGTCAATCCCTTCACTAGCTACCTATAGCTCAGCGAATTAATTTCAAATTGCTAACCATGACCTACAAGGCTCTCCATAACCTCTCCCCTCCATACATCTCTGCCCAAATCTCCAGATATCTCCCCTCACGCAATCTCCGCTCCTCACAGGACATTCTTCTCTGTTCTCCTCTTATCAGCTCCTCACATAACCGTCTCCAAGACTTCTCTCGCGCTTCCCCCACACTCTGGAATGCACTGCCCCAACACATCAGACTCTCTGCCACTCTCACCAGCTTCAAAAGCAACCTGAAAACCCATTTCTTCATGATTGCCTATAACCTACAATAACCCTGCTGCCACTGTACTACCCCACAAACATGTCTGCCCCTCTCCTCCTGTCTCTTCCCTCCTCCTTGTAGATTGTAAGCCTTCGCGGGCAAGGTCCTCTCTCCCTCTGTACCAGTTATACGTCATTCATTGTCATTATTGTAATCACTTGACATATCATGTATGTGACCCCCCTCAAATGTACAGCGCCATGGAATCAATGGCGCTTTAAAATAAATGTTAATAATAATAATAATAATAATAATAGGCCAGTTTCAAGTACCAAGAATACACATTGCAGGCACACATATGTATACATTTACACATACACACACATATAGTTATACACCTGATAGTTGTAGAACAACAGGTCCCAGCAGTTTCAAGTACCATAAGGAATACACATTGCAGGCACACTAAGTATATGTATATACATATATATATATACATATACATATACATATATATATAGTGTGCCTGCAATGTGTATTCCTTATGGTACTTGACACTGCTGGGATCTGTAGTTCTACAACTACCAAGTACTCTAGGGAAATTACAAGTAAAATAAAAAAGATGTAAAAATGAAAAAAAAACAAAAAAAAACATTAAAAACTTCCCCCTTTTGCTATTTTACAAATAAAATAATCAAAAAGTGACCCATAATTGGTATTGCCTCAGTGTTAAAAGTCTAGTCTATTAAATATAACATAATTTACTCCATATAGTGAACACTGCAGAGCCTGTGTATCTACCATTATATAATCACTATATGGCGGTAAAAATGGTCAAAGTGTAATGCTTTAATATTGTAATGTGAGTTTTTACTCAGTGACAGTACAATGGTTTAATTCAGTCTCTTTATGGTGGTGTTATCTGGCAGTATTATTTGGTATTTGTATATTGTTTTAATTTGGCATTATTGGTCTTGGTATAATGATTTGGTGCGTAACCGTATGGTGGTATTAGTCACTTTATAGTGGTGAAATACAGTGATATTTTGCGGTATTATAGGTCTTGGTATATTGTATTGATGAGTAACAGTATGGGTTATTAGTCACTATTGTGTAGTGATATCTGGGGTATTATTTGGTCTTTGTATATTGTTGTTGTTGGTAATATTACTCTTGCTATATTGGTTTGATCAGTGATATTATTATGTATTAGTCACTATATAGTGGTGACATGCGGTGATCATGTGGCTGTATGTTTTGTCCCTTGTATACATAGTGACCTGCAGAATACAGATAACGTCAATTAAACTGTACAGTGTAAACTCCAACAAAAACTAAACCCAAAAAACAAAAGTGCAATTTAATTTTTTTCTTGTCCACCTCACAAAGAATTGGGGTGGAGGGAAGGGACCGATCGGGGGCAGACACTTTGGCTGTCGAACATATTTTTATTTGTTAACCTGTTGTTAAAAACTAGTGGTCCACAGCGACCGTCTTCAGGTAGGGGGCCCAAGCTGAAGTTTTGCACCCGGGCCCACAAGCCTCTTGCTACGCCCCTGCTTAGATGCATTTCTGGAGCGTGATAATATAACAAGTTATAGTGACTAGGATTCTGGAGAAGGTCTGGATACATTTCTAGATGTAATAAACAATTTAAATAGTGACTAGGATTCTTGAGGGGTTTGAACCAGGGTTTTAAATTCCCGTTTTGCCAGATTGAAGTCAGAAGGGAAAAATTTTTTCCCTAAAAAGGGGACAATGGCTTCTACCTCATGGGGGGGTTTTCCTTTCCTCGGATCAACATTTTAACACTTTAGCAACATTTTACAAATGGCTGAACTGGATGGACGATGTCTTTTTTTTGGGCCTGAAAAAACTATGTAACTATGTAACTAGAAAGAAAATATTTTTTTGGGCAGCTTTTGTCTTCCTAAGCATTGAGGGCATACCCCCCAAAAAGAGCCCTGACACCTCTCCTATCCCACCAATAGTGATAATATAATAATTAGAAGGGGCGAATTTTCCCGAAATTCTTTTTTCGTTCATTTGGGGGCAATTTTTTCGGCAAAAAAATAAAAATTCGTTTCCCAATTACTTCGGGACAAACAGTTTAAAAAAAAGCTTTTTCCAGCTGCACAGAGCCTGCAGGGGGCTTAGCGGTGCCATGCTTTAAAAAAATGCAGGGGGCTTGTTTGGTTTCATACAATGTTGTGTTTTTAGATGACACGCACATTACTGCCGCCGGGGCCTTGAATTGCTTCACTATAAAATTTCCGGGGCCCAGAGGGGGAAAACGACCCCAAAAAATGAAAAGGGGGGAAAGTTCCTGATAAAGTCAGCCAGAAAAGCTGAAAAAAACAACGAAGCCAGGTGGCAACATAGTGACGATGGGAGGGACGGGGGGCGCCACACGCATGAGGGCAGACATGGCACAATGACTTCTGGAGGGGGCAAAAACGGAAAGGGCCACAGGTGGCACAATGACACAGTGGGAGGAAAAGGGAGAGGCAGCATGAGGCAACAGTGGCCAAGACAAGTGTGTAGGTCACGGGACGACACAGCAGCAGCATGAGGGCATCAGTGGACAATGACAGAGTGTTAGGTCACAGCGGACCAAAGCAGCAGCAAGGTCAGACAGTGGCACAATGACGCAGTGTGTATCACGGGGAGCAGCCCCAGCAGCAGCCTGAGGTCGACAGTGGCACAATAAAACAGTGGGGGTAGGTACGGCAGGACCACAAACACTGAGGTCAGGGCAGCGGGACAAGGGCACAGTGTGTAGGGCACGGCAGCAGCCACGCAGCAGCATGAGGGCAGACAGTGGCACAATACATTCTGGAGGGGGCAAAAAAACAGAGTAGGCCACAGAGTGGGACAATGCACAGTGTTAGGTAGGCAGCAAGCCCCACAGCAGCATGAGGGGCAGAAAGTGCACAATCACATTCTGGAGGAGGGAAAAACAGGGGTGGCCACAGGTGGGACAATGACACAGGTGTAGGGCACAGCGCAGGCCACAGCAGAGCATGAGGTCAGACAGTGGCACAATGACACATGGTAGGAAAGGCACAGCCACAGCAGCAAGAGGGCAGACGTGGCACAAAGACACAGTGGGGTAGGTCACGGCACACCAAAGACAGCATGAGGTCAGACAGTGGCCAAAGACAAAATGTTTTGGGGGCACGGGGCACCCGCACAGCAAGGTCAACAGTGGCACAAAGACACAGTGTGGAGGGCACGGGAGCAGCCACAGCAGCAGCATGAGGTCAGGCAGTGGCAAATGACATTTTGAGGGGGCAAAAACAGGAGTAGGCCACAAAAGGGGGGACGATGCACAGTGTGAGGTCATGCAGCAGCCACAGCACACATGAGGGCAACATGGCACAATGACACAGTGTGTAGGTCACGAAAGCAGCCACAGCACAGCATGAGGCAGCAGTGGCACAATGACCAGTGTGAGCAGGCAGCAGCCACAGCAGCAGATGAGGTCAGACATGGGCCAAAACCAGTGGGGGTCACGGCAGCACCAAGCAGCAGCATAGGTCAGGCAGGGCACAAGATTCTGGAGGGGCAAAAACAGGAGTAGGGCCCCAGAGTGGGAAATGAAAAAAGTGGAGGTCACGGCAGCAGCCACAGCAGCAGCATGAGGTCAGACAGTGGGACAAAGACACAGGTGAGGGACGGCAGCACCACAGCACAGCATGAAGTCAACGTGGACAATACACAGGTTTTAGGTCATGGCAGCAGACACAGCAGCACTGAGGGCAGACAATGGCACAATGAACAGGTGGGGGGTCACGGCAGCAACCAACAGAGAGCATGAGGTCAGGGAGTGGGACAATGACATTCTGGAGGTGGCAAAAAAAGGGTAGGCCCCAAATGGGACAATGAACATGTGGGGGTCACGGCAGCACCAAGCCAGATGAGGGCAGACATTTGGGACAATGAACAGTGTGAGGTCACGGGAGCACAGCATGGGTCAGACAGTGGCACAATGACATTCTGGAGGTGGGAAAACAGTAGTAGGGGACAGATGGCACAATCAAGATGGAGGGGACGGCGGCAGCAGCAGAGGTCAGACAGTGGACAATGACACGTGTGGAGGGCACGGCAGCAGCCAAGCACGCTGAGGTCAACAGTGGGGAAATGACACAGTGTGGGGGGTCACGGGCAGCACCCTACAGCAGCAGAGGGCAGACATGGCACAATGACACAGTGTGGAGGTCACGCAGCAGCCCAAACAGCACATGAGGGAGACAGTGGCAAAAAGAAGTGGTAGGTCACGGGGGAGCAGCCCCAACAGCACAAGAGGGCAGACAGTGGGACAATGAAACGTGTGTAGGTCACGGGAGCAGCCAGCAGCAGATGAGGTCAGACAGTGACAATGACAAAAGTGTGTAGGTCACGGGAGAGCCACACGCAGCATGAGGGCGACAGTGGCAAATGACACAGTTTGAGGGCACGGCGCAGCCACCCAGCAGCAGAGGCAGCGTGGCACAATCCATTTGGAGGTGGCAAAAAAGGGTAGGCACAGAGTGGGACAATGACCAGTGTGGAGGGCACGGCAGCAGCCACAGCAGCAGCATGAGGTCAGACAGTGGACAATGACAAGTGTGTAGGTCACGGCAGCAGCCAACACAGCATGGGTCAACAGTGGGGACAATGAAATGTGGAGGTATGCAGCACCCCAGCAGCACATGAGGTCGGCAGTGGCACAATGACATTCTGGAGGTGGCAAAAACAGGGGTAGGCCACAGAGTGGGACAAATGCACATGTGGAGGTCACAGCACAGCCCCAAACACAGCATGAGGTCAGACAGTGCACAATGACACAGTGTGTATCAGGCAGCAGCAGCTGAGGTCAACGTGGGGACAAAGACTTCTGGAGGTGGCAAAACATAGGGGCCACAGAGTGGCACAATGACAGAGAGTGGGGGAGGGGCAGCAGCATGAGGGGCAACGGGGCACAAAACTTTTTGGAGGGGGCAAAAAAAAAGGGGGTGGCCACAGGAGTGGCAAAAGTCACAGTGTGAAGGTCCGGCAGCGCCACAGCAGCAGCATGAGGGGCAGAAAGTGGCACAATCACATTTGGAGGTGGGAGAAACTGGAGTAAGGCCACGAGTGGCACAATGACAGAGAGTGGAGGTGACGGCAGGGAGCAACGCATATGTCAAAGGGGTGGCACAATGACCAGTGTGGAGGTCACGGGGAACACCACAGCACGCATGAGGTCAGACAGTGGGACAATGACAAGTGTGGAGGTGGGTGGGAATACCATCCCGGGAAAGATGGGTTTGGTGGCAATGGGAAACTGTCAGCGATGTGTGGGGATCAGGCGGGTGGGGAAAAAAAAAAATATGGCTGAGGCGGTAAATTTGAACCCCAAATCCATTTTTTCACAGTTTACGTGAGGCGTATGGCTGATGTAGTCTGGTGCCAAGGCATTGGTGTGGGAAATCCTGGCTAAAATCCACGCCTGATTTATTTACAAGGTCATGTTCCACTTTTCCCCGTGGACAAGTGGGGTTTCCCTTGGGGTCGATGGCCCCCGCCGCACTGAACCCACCCCTCCTGAGGCCACACTACGGGCCGGGGCAGGACATTTTTCCCACTGCAAACTGGAAATTTTGGGGCCACAATCCAGTTTTGCGCCCATAGTCCAGCGGATCTTCTAACGGGGGGGGGAAAGTGCTTTCCAATGGGCCACCACCTGTTGTTTCGGGGTCGCCCGGGTCCTGCTGCTCTGCGGCGACGCCCTCCTCATAGGGGGGGTGAAGTAAGCTGCTCTTAGTGACTCCAGACTTATTTTGCTGCTGAATTGGTATGCTCCACCCTCCCCCCCCCCCCACCCCCCCCCGGCAGCCACAGCAGTTTTATTAGCCTGAAGAACCCCCCGGTCAGACCTGTCAAGGAGGAACATGCCGCACATGGGCGCGCCAGACTGGGAGGATTTCCCTATATATTGAGTTTGTCCTCCCTTAAATAGCGGGGAAAAAGGCTCCCTTTTGGCCCGGTAGCGAGGGCCCTAGGGGGGAGAGCCAGAAGTCACCCCTCTGCCGATGCTGATATTCGGCTGTCACTACCGGGCCCAAATCCATGCTGGGGGCCATTGCACAAGTGACTCCAGGGGCCCCCTGCCCCCATCCCCACTGTACATCCCACGGGCTTTGCGGGTCATCTGCCTCGTTTCCTCATCTCCTATAGGTCCTCCGGGCTGTCCTGCTCCTCCTCTTTGTAAACGGGGTAAAAAATCCACACTTTTCACGACAAATGCTTCGCCCCAAATTTCCCTTCCTCCCCCCATTTCAGTCCCCAGGGACCATGGGGGCCGCGAGATGTAGTCGCCATTTCTCCAGCCCCCTGCCCCAGACAGATTTTTAATCTTTCCGGACATGAAGCAGGGGGTTTACGTTTTTCACCCCGTGTCCTGGCGATGACAAATAACGTTGCCCCCCCTGAATGGCTCAACAAAGGGCGGTGTCACGCATGAGCGCCACTGGCTGACATCAAAGTTCACGGGGGAGTAATCCGTCCGCCTGGATCACAAAAAATCTTTTATTGGCCTTTCTCTTTCATCAGTGGGTCCAACGTGTCGGGCTGGAATTCCACGGGGGGGAAACACCATATCAGAGTGTTTGGGGGGGGGGCCGTTCTGCCATAAACTCAAGGAGGGTTTTTCCTGGCTTTGTACGAATGGATAAAGTGCATGCACATTTTCCGGGGCCTTTTTCAGAATTTTTTCTGAAGCGTGGAAGACTTCGGAACCTTTTTACAACCAATTGAACACTTCGCCAGCAGGGCCATGGACCATCCCCCTGGTGACAGCGGGACACCATGTTCCTCCCATTGTCCTTTCCCAGGTTCCATTTGCAGTTGGCGCGGGGGGAAAGCCACAATCGATTTTTGCGCATGATCGGGGCAGTTTTCCCCCCCTGTGTGACTTTGTTCGCCGAGGCAAGCCAGGTTTGAAATCGGAAACCCCCCTGCCCTAAACTTTGGTATAATGGGCAGTACTTTGGGGCTGAGATGGTGGTGGAGGAGGAGGGGCAGACATTGGCGCAGGAGCCACAGTTTGACAACGTGGGGAGAAAGCGCCGCTCCTGCCAAGTTGTTGGGGTCCTTCGGGAACACATTTCCCATGGGGGCCTAAAGGGGCATGTACGCCCCTGACCGAGTTACAGCTCCAGAGTCCGCGCTCCCTGCACCTTGGAACAAACCGATAAGCCAGGACTGGGCCCACCTTTTGTTCTACAATTTATGAAGTGTGGACTGCCTTTTTGGAAAAGAAAATTGGCTTAGAACTCTCCACTCGGCTCGGGAAAAGCCCTTAGTTCTCTGAAAAAGGTGCAGAGTCCACCATTTTGGGAAAGGGGGGGACGCGGGGCCAACAAAATGGGGCAGGACACGGGTCAGTCTGACCTTTGGTGGTTGGAAGATACTGTTGTCTCTTTTTCAATCGCCCCGTGAACGATGCTGGCGTCATGGTAGGAGGGAAGGGGCATCTGGGGCCCGGGGGATGATGTCAAAGGAAAAGCCCCTTCTGCAGAGGTGGTGGAGCCTTGACTGGCTGCAAAGGAAAGCGTCCACGGGCGCTGTGCTGCTGTGCTGTTGCTGCGGCGGCAGATGGACCACCACATCCGAGCCCCTTTCTCCCGGCCACCGGGTGGGGACGCGCATGTGTTGATCGGCCCGTGGTGCCACGTTAGCTCCCTGGCCACGCTTCACTTTCTGCTTACAGATTTTATTTTACCATATTCGGCTTCCTCCGGTGTCTTAGCAAAAACTGCCACACCGCCGAGTATCGGATTTTACCCCAACGCCCAGAGTGACTACCCGCCGCCCCTGCCTCGCTGAGCCCCCCGGGCCCCTACTTTTTTGGACCTGCGAAGCGGATTTTTTACCCCCTGGCCCCCCCTTTGGGCCCCAACCTCACCTGTGCTATCCTGCTACTCACCCACACGACCCACTTGCTGGCGCGCTGCTGCCTGACGCGCAACTGACCCCCTCTTTCCTGGCGATGTGAAGCCCTTGCCTCACCCCCGGGGTCCCCAATGTGGTCGGGGAAATCATCATCTATTTGTGGGTTTTACGTCACTGCTGTCCTCACCCGTTTGGTATGCAGAGGGTGACCCCTCCACACAGACCTCCCTCCCTTCCCAAAATTTACTTTTTCCACCTACTGCAAGAAGCGGGGATATTGGCCCCATTTCTTTTTGCTGCCAAGTATGCTGACTGCCGGCCCCTCAAATTGTTCATCCTCGCTATATAGTGGCGCTGAGCCCAGACCATATATGATTTGGCTGAGGGGAAACCGGGTGGGGCAGACGGGTTGAGGACAGGGGAGGGGGTGACCCCTCCCGGAACCAAAATAAAGGGTTTGTCGAGTTCCCACCGACTCTTTGGGTGGGGTTTTCAGATGTCATCTGGGAGGAAGTGGAGACCTAGTAAAAAATCAAGACCATTGGGTTGCGAACAACACCCGGGCCCCTAGAGACAGCGGCAGTTGTGGCCTCACCGAGTGACCCCTGCGACTCCCTTCTGGCTGCGACCCCGGGCCTGGAATATTTGTGCCCTGCCCCCGCGGTGAAGAGCCCCGCCACCTCTCTGTCTACATACTGTTTGTTCTAAAAAGTACAAAACCCGTTTATGAAGATATCTGTATATGATAAATACACACCCTGATTTGACCAAATGAACCCAGTAACATGCTTGGTAACCCTTGGTATTAAATTGCCTCCCCAAATGGGAGGGAAAAATTGACTTTTTATGTCCGTTTTAAAAACTCGGGTATTTTACTGAAAAATAAAAGCACAAACAGCTTAATTAACCTTCGGGTATGAATTATGACAGAATTTCTTCTGTGGCGGTGAAAAACAAAGTTTCTTTTATTGAGTACAAATGCAAAACCCAACGCTTATTAACCCCTGGATGTAAATTGCGCAAAAAAAATTTGAGCAACCACAAATACTAGCTTGTAGCGTTGCTACAATTGCGTTTTTTTCTACGCCACACAACAAGGGGTAAAATTATAATTAACCTTGCTTGTGAATAGGCTACAGGAAAAATTTATATATTTTGGCGTTGAAAATGACGGTTTCTTGGAGTCACCACAGCTGAAAAACAACGCTTAATTAACCACGGGATGTAAAATTGCGCCAATCATTGAGCCACCACAAACTAGTAGCTTGGTAGCGTGTTACAATGGCTGTTTTTTACGTACACAACAAGAGAAAAAATTGTAATTAACCTTCGCTTGTGAATTATGCTACAGGAAAAAGTATATATTTTGGCGTTGAAAATGACGGTTTCTTGGGATCACCACAGCTGAAAAACAATGCTTAATTAACCCCTAAAAGTAAATTGCGCCAAAGTATTGAGCAGCCCAAAATGAAGTGGTATTTGTATTGTAAAAACGCTGTTTCTTTAAATGAAAACAACAGGAACTGGCTTAGATCCCCTTGGATTTTCCCAATGTGCTATGAGCAGATAGGATTTAAATTATATGCAGCTGCAGGGACCCCACCTGGATTCAGATCCAATACCCCAAAAAATTCAAAAATAGAACGTTAAGAAAGCAGTCTCTGAGACAACGGGGGACACCCCCCAAAAATCGCTGTATAAAAATCATTTTCTTCAGTAACAATCAGCCGTGGCAGCACCTTCCTGATCAGTACAGTGAGAGCGGTATGAGCTCCCGCGTCGCAACCCGGACTTATATAGTGCGGTGACGTCCACAGAATCCCGCCGGTCTCTGATTGGCTTCATCTCTGCACATGTCATGCAGGCTATGTCCTTCTTCCTCCCAGAGTGCTTTGCCCCATGTAGCGCCATGTGCTCGCAGCCATTTTATCAATCAAAAGCACACTTCGTTCACCCGAAGTACCCCAAAGTTTGACTTCGTTCAGAACCAAAGTTTTCCTGAAATTCTAAACGAATTCCACTTCGTTAGAATCAATTCGCCCATCTCTAGACATAAATAATGCTTTGCATAGAGGCAAAACTATATTCCTGTCTTGAGAATTTATGCCTCTTTTAACCCCTTAACGACCGCGCACCGTTCTTTTACGGCGGCCGGTGCGGGTCGTTCGTCTGCAGCGACGTCTTTTGACGTCGCTCAGACATCGGGGTTTGCGGCGCCCGGTTGCCGCAGCTGCGCTGGGATCGGGCTGAACTACACAGCCCCGATCCAGAGCATGTCCTGCCCGGCATCGGGAGCGGAGGAAACCTCCGCAACCCGATGCTTTAACCGTTTGATTGCGGCGGTGCGTTACCGCAGCGCAATCAAAGGGATCCCCTCTCTGTCGGGTGACTGGAACACCCGTGACCCGACAGAGCCCGGGAACGCTGCACAGTCAGCTCTGGGGACCTAGCGTGGCCCCAGAGTTGTCTGTGTATGAAGCCAGTGATTAGGACGCACTGTGTTGCTGTCCTAATCACTGCCTGTGTCAGACTGACACAGATTAGCATGTTTTTAGCATTTTATGAATATGCTAATACATTACTAATGTAAAAAAAATTTTTTTAAAAAAAAGTTAAACAGTTCTCCCTTCATGGGAGTCAAAAAAAAAGTACAAAAAAACATAAAAAGTGTAAAAAAAAAGAATAAAAAAAATAAATAATAAAATAAAAATAAATATTTTAAAAAAAAATAATTGTACATAAATTACAAAGCACAAAAAAACCTACACATATTTGGTATCCACACGACCGTAATAACCTGTAGAATTAATCTAACAAGTTATTACGTGTGAAATGTTAATGGTGTAAAAAAAAATGAAAAAAACAAAAAAAAAAAATTGGAAAAAAATAAAAAAAATACTGCAATTATTTATAAGTGTACTTAAACTATTCCCTTATAAAGTACAACTTGTCTTGAATAAAACGAGTCCTCATCCAACTGCGTCATTGAAAAAAAAAAAAAGTTACAACTGTTTAAATGAAAGGAGGCCAAAAACTAAAAAAATGTTCTGGTCTTTAAAATTTACTTTTCAGGCGTTCGGTTTAAAGGGGGTTAATGGAATCCATTCCTTACTTCAAACATTTGTAATGAAAAAAAGACACATTTAATGCAGAAAAGCACTTCATCAGGTCACATGTGTTTTATTAATAGAACATAACTATAAACACTAGTGTTGAGCGATTATTATCGACAAAGTTGAAATCGGCACAGTTTTTATGGTGATCAGATTTTTTAGATCATGCGATAATTTAGGTTAAAATCTGTGCATCATCTATTAATATCGCGCCATTTTCGGCGCTTCCTGTAATTTTGGTGGCCAGCAAATCAGATTACAGAATAGAGCAGGGTAGATGTGTGTGCGACGTCATGACTGGGATGTGTATGGTTGCGATTGGCTGGAAAAATCACATGACCTCGTTTTACATAGAACAGCGTTTCCTGTTCAGCCTCAGTGTCCTCTCAGCGCCCCTCAGAGCAGAAGGACGTGCGCTCTGCTTGTGCCCAAAACAGCTCAGTGAAATTATTATATTTCTTCAAAAAAGAAACCTCTACTATTGCTGTGATCCCTTTCAATTTAGTTAGATTAGAGATTTGGGAAAATTTTATATAGTTAGGTATAGAATTTTAACGGAACATCTACCGCTGTAATGTCAGGGGGGTGCGGGGGGGGAGGGGGGGCCCCCGCGGGCAAACACAGACAAGCTCTATAAAGAATACTGGATAAAGTTCACCAAGACTTTGTGTAGACATTGCAATAGCTTTTTTATTAACAGTTTTCTATTGAAAAAATTTCCTGGATATTGGGCAGCCTGAAAATTATAGGATACACATCTTTTCTAATAACTGCAGGTCTCTTTGTTAGGTGCAAAACTCCACTTTTATTATCAGTATACATTTCAGATAAGTGTTCATTTCAATTTTGCCCATTCCACCTTTGTTAATATATATCCACCTTGTACTTAAATTAGAATCCAGCAAGTCAGCACAGGTTGATAGGTGCCAAAAATATCTTGTAATATGCGAATAAATTTCAGCTACGTGTTTTTTGACTTTTGGCGCACTACAGCTTTGTTCACTGAGCCACCTTGCACTTAAATGTGAATACTGCATTTTTAGTCACCAAAAGGTGAATTGATAGGTGCCAAAAAATACCTTTTATTATCCGAATAAATTTCAGATACGTGTTTTTTGACTTTGGCGCACTACAGCTTTGTTCATTGAGGCACCTTGCACTTAAATGTGAATACTGCAATTTTTTTAGTCACCACAGGTGAATTGAAAGGTGCCAAAAATACCTTTTATTATCCGAAAAACATTTCAGATACGTGTTTTTTCACTTTGGCGCAGGCCAGCTTTGTTGATAGTTCTACTTTGCAGTTTATTTGAATCCAGCAATTTTGTTTTGATTTGAGGGATTTGAGAATAGCTGTGATTTGCCGTCTTTTAATAAGAGACTTTCCATATCTCTTCCATACCACTCAAATTTGTATATTTCTGATCATGGAGCGAAATTCAGGTGGTAGGGCGAGCAAAAGGGGGGTAGGACATGGAGGTAGAGGTAGCGAGAGAAGGGTGCTCCCTTCCAGTTCTGCGACAACACGCATGCCAGCGGTATCATCATTTGCAGGACCGTCAGCCGTCATCGCTGGGTCAGGGCCCTGTATGAATCTCAGTAACTAACAGCGTCGCCAATCTGTCCTTCATGGTTAATGCAACTGCATCCATGTCAGTCTTACCTCCTCGTCCTCCCAGTCACGTCCACAAATGTCGTCATCAGAATCACCAGCATCTGTCCAACAAGAAGCAGCCCAAAATGTCAACTCCGTGTACCCACCACTAGTGGATAAATCCATTTTCTGAAGACCATCTTGATGACAAAATGCGGTTGGGTCAGAAGGCATGTTAGAAGATCAAGAGCCAAAGAGGATGATTTTCTCTGCTCTGACGCCCAGTTACGATGCCAATCAGAGGAGGAGTCAAGGAAGCCGGTCAATCGTCAAAAATCCCGGGCGTCGGCAAACGCCTTGCAGTCCCTCTTTCTGTAAGTCCGCAGCTCCTGGATGCAGAATGTCAGACGACGAAGTCACCTGTGTTGATGATGAATGAATACGACATTGCGGATCCAACGTGGGTCTTTTCGCAGAATGTTTCTTGCTAGCGCTTCATCACTGTACAGGAGAAGACGATGGGGTAGTGTCATACGGTTCCGCCTCAAAAAGGGAGAGGGCGGTCGCAGAAGTCCGCTTATATGATTCCGCAGCCACGGTCTAGCGCTAACCCCACTCCCTGCTTATCGCCGTCAAAAATGTCCAGGACCTCTCAAGCCTGGGCCTTCTTGAGCAAGCCTCTGATTCACCCAGCGATGTCATATGCCGCCTTTGCCGAAACGCATTAAGTAGAAGGACAAGAACCTTAGTGGTTAAACCACCACCAACCAATGTCTAGTCCACATGCACGAATGCATAGTTTAAATGGATGCAACAACTTGGCCAAAAAAGGCCATTACGACGCCGGTGCCTCCAACCACTGTCACACCCTCTGTCTCCACCTCCTCCTCCTCCTCCGCCACCACCAAGCGTTCCTTCAGCTGCCCCATGTCTCTCAGAGTCATGATCGGGAGCAGCCTCTGCTTCAGCACTCCACCGTTCGACCGATACCACCAGCACCACAGAGACCCATCCTACCCCTATCTTCCATCCGCCAGTTTTGACTACCTGCACGCCGTACATCGGCCAGTCTCATCAGCCAGCCTTCTGTCCTCCAGGTTTTGGAGCAGAAGAAACATTTTAACCCAAACCATCCCAAAGCCAAAAGCCTGATGTCGGCATTGCCAGGCTTTTGGCCTTGGAAATGTGGCCGATTATCCGTCTGGTGGCCACAGATGGGTTCCGCCACGTCATGGCCCTTGCCTGCCCCCAATACCAGATTCCGAGCAGGCATTCTTTGCCAGGAAAAGCCGTCCCTGCCCTGGCAGCCAAGTGTCCTGCATCTGTGTCCGGAAAAGTCCATCTGACGCACCGACACATGGACTAGTAAGCACGGCAAGGACGCTATAGCCTCTGTGAACAGCTCACGTGGTGAGCTGTGATTGTCCCTGGGGGTGACGTGGCTCTCAGCTCGGCGCACGCTCTTCAAAAACCGCAGAGATGGTGAGGGTTCTTTCCCCCAAGGTCCTCTGTGGCATCATGTGGCCCAGAAAACCAGGGCCGTGTTGAAATTAATCTGTCTTTGGATACCATCCACTACACATGTCAGGAGCTGTGAGGGCTTCTCCGCAATGGGAGACCGAGCGCTGGCTGGGTGGACAAGAACCTTGTGCCAGGCAAGGTGGTGTGCGATAACGGGCGAAATCTGCTGGCCGCCCTTAAGATCGGTAGGCTGGAGCACATCCCTTTCCTGCACATGTCATGAACCTTGTCATCCAGAATTACTGATAGAGCAACCCGGTTCTGGACTGCCTGCTGAGAAGGCTCGAAGTCTAAGATTCCACTTCCGCCCTTTCGCACCCTGCTTTCGTCCCGCCTGGCTGTGTTGCAAGCGTCAGCTCGGCTCCCGTCAACCGTCTCATTTTTGACTGTGGCAACACGCTGGAATTCCACCCTCTGCATGCTCCAGCGTTTGTGGCAGCAGCGCAATGCCATTACGCAGTACGAAGTGACACATGGCGCTGACAATCATCGGTGCGGACCACGGCGTTAAGAGCCACCGAGAGAGGAGGCAGCTGAAAGACCACTGCACCATCCCTTGCCATTTTGAATAAGCCTCCAAATGGTCAGTTGCGGACAATTCCCTTTTCAGCATGAACATGTGTGGTCGAGCTTAGTTCTGGAACAATCGTATGGACACTCTGAAACAACAGGTTCCCTCGCACGACATAGGAGGAGACGGAACAGATGCGTGACACGAGCCTTGTCTCTACCCGTCAAATCCACAAGGCCCGACAGTTTCACAATTTCATCGGTCTTCAATTAGGCAGTGGTTCAGGGTCCAGAGCCTAGTGCAAGTGGCGCATCAGCTCTCAGGGTGCATCATCTCAGGCAAGTCAGGGGCTGTGATGAAAGCTGTTGCGAGTCAGTTGAGGAGGAAGGAGAGGTATTCCTAGACACCGATGTTACCGAGATGTTACCGATGTGACCCAGAGGCTTGGGAAATCAAGGCTCCATCTCTCACATGAGTGCTTGGATGCTCCATTTCCTCCAACATGATCCTCGCAAAAAAATTTTAAGGCCATCAAAAGGAACAAACATTACTCGGTGGGCCACCCCCTGGGATCCCCGTACAAAAACAAAACTCAGCAACATCCTCCACCCAACCAAATAGATAGTAAAATGCAGAATGGAGACCTTGCTGATTGGAATCAACTGGAGACATCAGTTTGCGTCTGCTTCACGTTCTTCAAATGTCCACGGTAGAACAACGCAGCGGACGTAGACAGCAGCAGAGTGCCAAGTAGCCATAGCGGCTAGTCAGCAGCAGCAGTCAAGGGTGGCAGAATCCTAATTGGTGACCTATGGCATCTTTATTACTCCTCACCAATGCATGCAATGCATGGGGCACACATACAACACCCATAGACCAGCTTAAGATCATGGTGCAAACGACTACTGCGTCTCAAACACCGATGTTTTTTTGTATGTTGTTCCGAGACACCAATAGACTTTCGTGGGTATCCAAAATGGACGAATGGCCGAGCTGGCTCGCCACGCCATAGAGGTTTTTGTCCTGCCCAGCAGCCAGCGTCATATCTGAAGCCGACCTTCAGCACAGAGGCCGGAGGAGTCATTACAGACAAACGCCATTCCGGCCTTTCCACAGATAATGAGATCGTTTGACTTTCATCAAGATGAATCAGGCATGGAACTCTGATGATTTTGTGGCCCCAAATGCCGAGGTCACCGATTAGTTGCTGGCTACTTCACATTCCTCTCCAAACAAGAAATGGTCCTCTTGAAAAAACCTATTTTTAAAATGATAATTTTCTACTGCAATTTTTTATTCTCAAGATCCCAACAGTTTCATTTTGCAGGCTTTTTCTGTGAGGAGACAGTAATAAGTCACCAAGTTTCATGACAAAAACCATATTCCTTTACTCACTTCGTTCTTTAGATTTTTCGCATTGTCAATGGTTTTGGGTCATGTTGCCCTCACAATTTTAAACAGTGGCTGAGAAGTCATATTTTATAATTTTTTTGGGTTCATGTTTGCCTGCGAGATACAGCAATAAATATGGTCCTTTGGAACATAAATGTGCTTTTAAGTGGCATTTCTCCCTCACAAATTTTATTTACAGTGCTGATGAATATCATATAATAAATTTTTTTGTGTTCATGCTTCTTTGAAATGTGCAGCATACTCAGTCCTATTCTAAAATGTGTTTCTACTAGACATTTGTTCTTCACAATTGTCAAAAGTGGCTCATGGGTCTCGTTTTGAATTATTTGGGGGCAATTTGCTGTGACAAGCAGCTATACAACAGGTCCTATTATAAAAAAAGTTGTTTCTAACAGACATTTGTTTCTTCACATTTCAAAAGTGGCTCAAGGGTGATGGTGCTGTCAGAAACAGGAATAGGTATGACATTGTTAAAGACCACAATGCAAAATGACATGTTTTTGTGCAGATCTTTAACATAGCAATCATGCCTGAATTGAGACAACCCTTTTAATATATTAAAAAGAAGAGAAACAAAGTCATGTGGTATTCCATACCTATTTTAAAAAGTTTTTTCTAGAATTAAACTACTAAAAAACTTGCATGTCACAAAATAGCTGGTAAAAAAAATCCTCTGAAATGTAGCAAGGGGAGTACATGAAAACTTGACAGATGTAGGGATTATTCAGAGGACATGGAGTATGGAGCACGACATAGAACAAAGTACAAGACCAACTTTCCCTCCAGCACATTGAGTAAAATGAGAAAAGAATGGCCAAGAAAAAGTGCACCAGGGTGTTAACAGTAGCTTAACCACCAGTAATTTCCAAGTGAACTCAATTGTCCGCACTCATACTGAGGAGGGCAAGCGCTACTCAGGTCTTAACTGTGTAACTGTGAGTGAAGGCTGGAGTTTCTCACACTTCCGCTCCGCACTCTTCTTCATTCACGACAGTTTTCGTTGCTGTGTCATCATGTATTTTAACCTGCATGTTTAATAGAATGACGGACGCCAGCCAGGCTCTCACTCGCACCCCTGTAACTCCCGGCCCTCGGTCCATGCTGTTGGCACAGGACAGGTATAGTCAATGTCAGTGAAACTAAAATGGTGGTATGAAAGAAACCTTTTTTCCAGCACTTTTAATCTGGGGGTCAGACAGTTTAATGGTCATACTGCGTGTCCATTACCGAGTTGTATAGTCAATGTCCATTTCAACTAATAGGTGTTGGAAAAGACTCCTTTTTCTCGGCACTTTTTATCTGGGGGTCAGACAGGTTTAATGTCATATGCGGTCCCATGACAGTTCTAGACAATGTCCAGTGAAACTAATATGGTTGGTTGAAAGAACTCCTTTTTTCCGGCATTTTTGTAAATCTGGGTGTCATGCAGGTTTGGGGCACATGCGTATCCCTGGACGTTATATTAATGTCCAGTTCAACTAAAATGGTGGTTGAAAGACTACTTTTCCGCACTTTTTAATCTGTGGGTCAGACAGGTTCAAAGGTCATGGACTGTGGCCCCAGGACAGGGGACAGTAATATGTCCAGTTCAACAAAAAATGGTGTGTTGTAAGACTACTTTAACCGGTCACTTTTAATCTGGGGGTCAGTGACAGGTTTAATGGTCATACTGCGGTCCAGGACAGTATAGTCATGTCCGTTCAATCTAAAATTTTGTGAATGACTCCTTTTTCCGCCCACTTTTTAATCTGTGGGTCAGACAGGTTTAAGGGTCGTATGCTGCGGTCCAGGACAGGGATTGACAATGTCCAGTTCAACTAAAATGTTGGTTGAAAGACTCCTATTTCCAGCCACTTTTTAATCATGGGTCAGACAGGTTTTAATGGTCATACTGTGGTACCAGACAGATCTAGTCAATGTCCAGTTCAACTAAAATGGTGTTTAAAGACTCCTTTTTCACGTCACTTTTTAATCTGGTGTGGTCAGACAGGTTAAGGGACATGCTGCTGTCCAGTACAAGGGGAGTTTCCATGTCCATTCAACTAAAATGGTGGTTGAAAGACTCCTTTTCCGGCACTTTTTAATCTGTGGGTCAGACAGGTTTAAAGGGGTCATGCTGCGGTCCGGGACAGGGTTTTGTCAATGTCCAGTTCAACTAAAATGGGGGTTTCAAAGACTACTTTCTTGCTGGCACTTTTTAATCTGTGGGTCATGCAGGTTTTTTAGGGTCATGCTGCGTTCCGGGACAGGGATATTCAATGTCCAGTTCAAGTAAAATGTTTGGTTTTCAAATAATATTGCCTTCTGACACTTTTTAATTTGTGGGTGATGCAGGTTTAAGGGTCATGCTGTGGTACAAGACAGGGATAGTGAATGGTGTGTGGCTTTTTTTCTGTGGCTTTTATAGCCTAATTGTGTTGCCTAAGATGTAGCAGGTATACATTTGACTGTTGTGGCTGTTAATTCCAGCTTCCCAGCCCGTTTGGGTGTAAGAATGAAGGTGTGTTGCTCTCCCATAGACTTTAATGGTCATCGGAGATGATCGACTATCGACTATCGAAAAACCTTATCGAGGGTGGCCGACTATCGGCTATCGGCCGATGTCGATAGCCAACGTAATCGCTCAACACTAATAAACACCATTCATGAATGTGTAGGGGACACTGAGGTTGCCACCTCTAATGTAGTCTCTGATGGCAACAGCTGATGTTAACAGACATGTTACAGTTGGAACAGGCAGATGTGGTCATTCAGGTTTTAGGCAGGGCTGAGCAAGTTTGGTCATTAGCGTAACCAGGCAGCAAGGCAGGCAGCAGGCAAGGAGAATAGCTAGAAAACTAGCTGGGTCAGAATCAAGTAATCATCATTTATATACATCTTTGCAGCATACTATTTATATAGAATCTATTGCTCAGTCAGTGAACGTAACTAGATTCTCCCTATAAATCTGCAAGTGCATTGGTAGGGAATGTTCATGATAGGCCCCTTAAATTTAAAGGAGCCAGTGCACATGCCCTCTAAGAAATAGCAGACAGAGATTACCAACTGTGAGAAAAGAGTCTTCACCGGAGAAAGGATGAGTACACTTGTGTTTAAGAGGAATGTAAAATGGTGGCAATAACTGGAACAGGTAAGCAGGAGCATGACACTTAGCTGGATACATATACAGAACTTAAAGTTGTATGCTTACTACAATGATTAGCTTTAAACGTGTAGGCAAAGCTAAATAAAGACTATTACAACTATTACATTACCATTCAAAAAATACATTTTTTCTGATTTTGCCTTTTTTTTTAAGATTAAGAAAATCTTATTTCCTATTGTGTAAAAAAGCTTCCTAGTTATGACTACTTCCCCATCTTTTCTGCTCCTTTGCTTCAGTGCACGCCCCAAACGGAAGACCCACCTGATTTTTATCTCCAGAAACTTTTTATTCTAGAAAACCCCAAACTTGAACCCTTTTGAGCTCATAGCTTCGCCTTACTTTTAATCCCTTTTGAAGATCCCTTAAAAAGGGTCAGCTAGGGAAAAGCAAATTAAAATGTCAAAAACTGCTGTAGAAAACCCACAACCGCCAAGGTGAGCTTTAACTGGGTTGAAGAGAGACTCTGTAAACGCATAAAAAAAGCACCACTTTTAAATGTTTTAAAATTTTTTACTTAAATTTGTAAAAATTTATGGGGGAATTTAAAAATAGAAAAAAAGACAAAATTTTAAAACCCCCTTCGCCCCTGCCCGCTGCTGCCCTAGTGCCCCAAAAAAAGGGTCCAGTACCCCTCGGTGAAAAGCAAAAAAATCCAAAATTTAATTCCATAACACTAAAAATTAAAAAAAAAAAAAAAAAATAGATTGCCTACGCCGCTCCTAAAAATTCCCACCTTTCAGACACACTAGTCCTTATTCATGGCATTTCAAGGACTAGTGTGTCCGAAACACATTGGCATAGACAGCTGGGATTTGTTAAATTTGCTGCATCAATGACATCCCTGAATACCCACATTGCATTGTTTAAGTGGACTGGTGCCACTTTGTTTAACCCCTTCCTCCAAGATGTATATATCTCTTAATGCCGTATCTAAACCATTACTAAATGGAGGGTATTTGAGATTGCGGTGAGCTGTACAGAAGGACCTTAGGTCTGCAATTAGAGTATTCCTATTAACCCATTAACCACAGAAACTTTTTACCTCCCTGAAAGAGCCCCATTTTTAAAGTCTGACATATGACACTTTATTTGCGAATAACTTTGTGATGCTTTTACCTATTTATGTGATTCAGAGATTGCTTTTTCATGACACATTGTGCTTCAAGTTAGTAAGAATTTTTTCTCAATGCAGTTCTTGTTTATTTGTGGAAAAATATCAAAATATAGTGAAAAAATTGCCACTTTTTTAACATTCAAACATTTCTGCATGTAAGACAGATATTATTCCACACAAAATAGTTTCTAACTAGCATCTACAATATGTCTACTGTAGGTTGGCAACATTTTTTAAACTTTTTTAATTTTTTTGCGACATTGTGGTCTTAGAAATTTATTAATATTTTTTACATTTTCAAGACATTTTGCATCATAGATTTTTTTAGGGATCAGTCCAGTTCTGACGTGGCTTTGAGGTGTCTGTAGGTTAGATCACCACATAAATTACTCCATATAAGAAACTACACCCCTTAAAGTATTCAAAACAGCATTTAGGAAGTTTTTTTAACCCATTAGATATTTCACAGAAATTACTGTATATACTCGAGTATAAGCCGAGTTTTTCAGCACAAAAAATGTGCTGAAAAATTTCCCCATCGCTTATACTCGAGTCAATGTCGGACGCTCGGGCGCTGCGATGGCCCGTGCGCCGACAGGGACGCTTCAGTTATATGCGGCTCCTCAGGGAGCGCATATAACTGATTGCCGAGTGAGCGCACAGTGTCCGGGTGCTGCGCTGGCCCGGGCACTGTTCGCGATCCTTCACCTATATGCGACTCCTCCGGAGCGCATGCAGGAGAAGGGATACCACTGCGGGGCCCGCAGTGGACTCCGGGCAGTCGCAGACTCATGGCTGTCCGGAGTTTCCGGCACAGGCAGCGTGCATGTCATCACGTTTGCGTGCACGGCCTGATGACTTCACCCCCCTGTCCCCGGGAAAGGGACCGAGGAGGGCGCCCGGGATACGGTGCAGCGGGGATCCAGGTAAGTGATTGTTTTTTTATTTTGCCTATTATTGCCTACAGCCTGCCTATACCTGCCCTATACCTGCCTACAGCTGGCCCTATACCTTCCCTATACCTGCCTACAGCTGCCTATACCTGCCCTATACCTGGCTACAGCCGGCCCTATAATTGCCTATACCTCCTACCAGCTAAAACCGCCCTTTTACCTGCCTACAGCCCGGCCCTATACCTCCTATACCTGCCTACACTGCAACCTGCCTATACCTGCCTACACGCCCTAACTGCCCTATTACCTCTACACTGCCTATACCTGCCCTATACCTGCCTACACTGTCTATACCGCCCCTATCCTGCACACGGGCTATACCTGCCTATACCTGCCTACACCCTCCCTATACCTGCCCTATACCTGCTACAGCTGCCTATACCTCCTATACCTGCCTACAGCTGCCTATACTTGCCTATACCTGCCTACAGCCGCCTATACCTGCCCTATACCGCCTACAGATGCCTATACCTGCCTATACCTGCCTACAAGCGGCCCTAACCTGCCCTATACCTGCCACAGATGCTATACTGCCTTTTACCTGCCTACACCTGTCTATACCTGCCCTATACCTGCTACAGCTCCCTATACCTGCCCTATACCTGCCTCAAGCTGCCTATACCTCCCCCTACCTGCCTACACCCGGGCCCTATACCTGCCGTATACCTGCCCTATACCCTCCCTACAGCCTGCCCTATACCTACCTACAGCCTGCCCTATACCTGCCTATGGGGCCATATACCTGCCTATTACCTGTGTATAGGGCCATATACCTGCCTATAATCTGCTTATGGGGGAAAATTTTAACTGCCTTTTTACATGACTATGGGGCCCCATTTTACGTGCCTTTTGGGATATATACCTGCTATACCTGCATATAGGGCCATATATCTGCCTATAATTGCTATGGGGCCCATTAAACTGCCTATGTAATTTTATTGGTATCCATTTTTTATTTTTAAAAATTTACCAGTAGCCGCTGCATTTTCTACCCTAGGCTTATACTCGAGTCAATAATTTTTCCTTTTTTGGGGCAAAAGTAGGTGCCTTTGGCTTATACTCGGGTCGGCTTATACTCGAGTATATGCGGTAAAGCAAATTGGAGGTGAAATTTCAAAACGTCACTTTTTTTGCAGATTTTCAATTTTTATCCATTATTCACTGGAACACAGAAGATGTGACCAGGGAAATGCAAGTAGGAGGCGCACCCACTGGACTTCGGGGGGTCTCATTTTCATTATGATTTTCTTTAGGCGCCATTACAGATTTGCGGACACCCTAATGTGCTAAAACGTAAAAAAACACCCCTAAAAAGACCTCATATTGGAAGCTACACCCCTTAAGGAATATATCCAGAGTTGTATTGACTATATCGAACCCACAGGTGTTTCACAATTTGTTTTGTATAGTTAGGCTGTAAAAATGAAAAAAAAAAAAACATTTTTTCCGACAATCTACAATTTTAGCTGAAAATTTTATATTTTTACAAGGAATCCTGGAAAAAAATCACCCCAAAATTACGTGGATGTAAACTGCTATTTGGGTGCATGGCAGGGTGTACAAGGGAGGGAGTGCTATTTGGCTTTTGGAACGCAGATTTTGGTAGGTGCCATGTCACATTTGCAAAGCTCCCAAAGTCGCAGAACAGGTGAAACCTTCCAAAAGTCACCCCATTTTGAATTCAACACCCCGAAATGATCTTATCTAGGAGTATAATGTACATTTTGGATGCACAGGTGTTCTATAGGTTTTTTAGCATTGGGCCATGAAAATAGGTGTGAGAGGAGGGAAACACAGTTCCGCCATTGTTATTTGGACTTTACTTTTACAGCGTTTGCCGTGCGGTATAACTGACATGACAATTTTACTATGCGGGTCGGTACAATTGCAATGATAGAAATTTTATATCGTTTTTGTATGTTTTATTACTTTTACAAAATAGAAATGTTTTTATAAAAAATTGTGTTTTTATGTTGTCATTAGAGATGGGTGAATCGATTCTAATGAAGTGGAATTCGTTTAGATTTTCAGGAAAACTTGGGTTTCTGCACAAACCGAAGATTAGGGTATTCGCGGGAACGAGGCTAAAATGGCCCAACACATGGCTTGACACGGGCAAAACTCAGGAGGAAAAAGGAGGGCCCTCAAGACATGTGCGACCTGAACCAAATCAGGATTTGGGCCGTGAGGTCCAGCACAAAAAGTAAAAACGGCACCCGCGCTTCTCATTTTCCTCTCTGTCTTGCATAAAAGCTTCTCTGCAAATGCGGCTGCTACCCCAAAATCCATTATAAAGAAAAATGCTTACTCAGTGATTGGGGAGGGGGAAAAAGAGCACTAAAAGTCTGTTACTTCTCACCAGCGTTCGGATCCCTGCTCTAACAAGTCATCCTGAAAAAAAAAATCCACTAAATCCTGTTAAGTTGCCATGGAGTCAAATACGATGTTTTTTGTCCGCCCATTTAAATTTCACCTGTGCTATAAGGGAATTTCGATTCGGGGAATCCCCTCAATCCGTTGGGCCATTTCAAAAAGGCTTATTTTGGGACGGATTTAATTCCGTATTTCGCCCTATTGCACAAAACCGGCTGAAATCCCCCATCATTAGGAAAACCACGTTCTTATGGGAAAAACTTGGATTCCTCTACTCTCCACGCTCGCGAAATACGGCGAGCAGGGAAAGTACGTCAATTAACATGGCGGTAACTCGCCATGATAAAAATTCATGGACCGCGAGCGCGGCCCCCCGCCCCCGCTCTGGACACAAGCCTAATTGCAGGTGAAATTTTCCCCCGAAATTACCCCGTGAATAACCCCTGTAACATAGCCTTATTTTGTACGGGGGAGTCAAATACAAGTGTTTTTTGTCCGCCATCTTTTAAAAAACACCGTGCATTATTGGGGAAATTTTTCAGATTCGGGGAATCCCCCAAACCCTGTTATCTTGCACGGGATAAAAACTTTTTTGTCAGCATCATTTAAATTTCACCTGTGCTTTTATTGGGGAAATTTTAAATTTCTGGAACCACTCAATCCTGTTAGTTTTTGCACGTGGAGCCCAAATACAGAGTGTTTTTTTGTCTCCATCATTTAATTTTCACCTGGCTATTATTAGGGTTTTTCAGATTCTGAGAACCCACCAATCCTGTTGTGTTGCACGTGGAGAAAAAATCAATTTTTTTTGTCCCCAAATTTTTTTCCCATTTTAAATTTAAAACCTGGGCCCTAATTTTATTTAGGGAAAAAAATTTTTTCCCGAAAATTTCAGGTAATTTTTTTCCAAACCCCTAAATCCGTTATTTTTGCATGGGGATCAAATAAAAGTGTTTTTTGTCTGGCATCATTAATTTTCACCTGTCTATATTGGGGATTTTAAGTTTTCTAAATCCACTCAATCCTTTAGGTTGCCGGGAGAAAATACGAGTGTTTTTTGTCCCCACTTTTAAATTTCACCTGTGCTTTTATTGGGGGATTTTTCAGATTCGGGGAACCCCACTCAATCCTGTTAGTGTTTGCACGTGGATCAAATACAAATTTTTTTTGGGCCCCATCATTTAAATTTCACCTGTTCTTAAATTTAGGGAATTTCAATTCGGGGAATGCACTCAATCCTGTTAGTGTTGCACAGGATCAAATACAGATTTTTTTTGTCCGCCATCATTTAAATTTCACCTGTGCATTATTGGGGAATTTCAGATTCTGGGAATCCCCAATCTGTTAGTTTTACTTGGGTCAAAAAAGGGGTTTTTGTCCCCCATTTTAAAATTTTCACCTGGCTTTTTATAGGAAATTTCAGATTCGGGGGAATCCCAAATCGTTAGTGACTGGAGTAAAATACAGGTGTTTTTTGTCCGCCACATTTAAATTTCACCTGCTTTTAAATAGGGGAATTTAGTTTCGGGGAATCAACTCATCTGTTTGTTCACGGGAGTCAAATACAAGTGTTTTTTTGTCCCCATCTTTTAAAATTTCACCGGGGCTTTTATTAGGAATTTGATTTCTGGAATCCACTCCCCTGTTGTGTTGCACGGGATAAAATACAGATTTTTTTTTCCCCACTTTTAAAATTTTCACCTGTCTATTATTGGGAATTCAGTTTCGGGAAATCCCCCAAATCCGTTAGTGTTGCACGGGATCAAATAGAGTTTTTTTTCCCCATCATTAAATTTAAACCTGTGCTATTTTTTTGGGAATTTTCAGATTGGACCCCTCAATCAGTTTGTACTTGGAGTCAATACATGTGTTTTTTGTCCGCCATCTATACTTTTAAATTCCCTGTTCATTTCGTAGGAATTTTACCCAAAGGGGTTAAATTTTCTCCTCTTGTTTTTTGGGAGTGAAATACACAGGCATTTCGCCACATACATGCTTGAAATCCATAAATTTAAACCCGATGGGGGTTTTTTAATCTGTGGCCAAATTAAATTTATTCCCTTGTTGGGGAGAATTTTTGTCAAATCCATGTTTATTTTTTTCAGCCCACATACATCTCAAATCCAGTTTTTTGGGAATTGCTTTTTTGGGTGGCAAACAAATTTTTTTCATTTATTTGGTTTCGAAAGCGTACGAAGCCCCCCAAAAGATAGGGGGGGTTCTCATAATTTTTGCTTGACGCCAACATTTTTCATTCTTTGACTTTTTAAGGTGTTTTTTATTTGGTCAAAATCCATCCTTTGCTACACCAAAAAGAAACAGGATTAAACCCCAAAAAAAAGAAAAGAAATTTCATATGTTTGTTGTTTTGATCCACCCACAGTTTAAAAAAAGGGGGAAAAACCCAAAAACTTTGGGGAAATGTCAAAGAGTGGTGGGGGGTGGAAACACTTTAAAAACCACAGGTGGTCACAAGAGAGGCTCAGTTGGCAGCGCATGGGGAATTTGAGGGGGTGAGTGGCAGCGAATCAAAGGGCACATAATGACTAAATAAAGAGGGGAGTGGTGGCAATACCCTCCCTGGGAAAGAGTGGGTGGTAAAGGAAAGCTGGCAGCAATGTGTAGAATCAGGTGGGTGGCAGCATCGAAAAGTAGTGAGGAAAGAGCCAAAAGAACCAGGGTTTGGGGCTCTAAGGTGCGCTCTGGTTGGGTACCAAAATCCTAGGAGGTAAAAAGCTGCTATCAACAACTCCAGACTCAGGTTGCTGCTGGTGGAGCTGTACGCCGTAACCCCCCCCCCCCCCCCCCCACAAACACCCTGGGGGAATGGTACTGAGCATTGATAACCACCTGGTAAGACCCGCTAAGGAGGACCATGGCGCAGATAGCAGCGGCCCAAATACTACTAGGATGTCTCTATAGTACTTGATTTGTCCTCTGTCTTGGCAGTGAAAAAATGCCCCCATTTGGGACTGGTAAAGGGGCCCAAGAGGGGGGAGAGCCAGAAAAAATCCCTCTGCCAGATGGGACAATTTTAAGGTAACACCAGGCAAATCATTATGCGCGGGCCATCTCGCAAGTGACTCTGAGGGGCTCCCGCCCCATCTCCACGATACTGCCACGATGCTGGGGTTTCTTCCTTAAATTTCCTTCGAAATAGGCGGTATTGCCCACTTACTTCGCCACTAATATCAAATTAGGGAAAATCTTCGTAATACAATTATATCTTTTTTATTCTTTACATACAGGATTTTGTTTTACTTTATACAATCAAATCATCTAATTAAGTTAAGAATTTGGAATAAACACAATACATTACCGGGTAGTAGCATCATTTCCCAGACGGGGGACCCGCGGGAGAATCGGTTTTTCCTTTTCATCACAGACAAGTGGCCACTTAACATCTGGAAAAACCCCAACCCGTCTTTTTAAATCCCCTCTCTTTAACACCTTTAATTGGTGCAGACCTGCCATGCCAGTAGTCAACATCACTAAGTGCAGCTTTGGCACAGCGGGGCCGCGAAAGCGCTGGGGCACTTTTTTTCCACTTCCCCTCATGGTTCAGCGCGTGCCGACCCAAGGCCTGGCACTTTTTTTTTCCCTATTTCCCCTCAACTAAACAAAAACAACCAAAGACACTCACGGTCCCATTTTGTCTCGTTAAATTTCAAAAAGCTGGTTTAGCAAAAAATTACTATCTACCAATCACCTGACATTCTTGTCACATTTGTACAAAAAGGGGGCCTTTAATTTCATGATAATAAACAGCCATTTCCAAAGTGACCATTAGGACCTTTTGGGTCCCTACAGAACACTTTATAATCAAGCAATTCCAGATTAACAAAAGAATTACTATAATGGCATCACTAATACCAAGGGGACTTTTCCGTCTAGCATTTTTCGACCGAGGGAAGATCCCTGAAAAAGTCATACCAATGAAGAAAAAGCATCACTATAACTAACCCATTTTAACTATTTTCCTGCAATATAGTAGTGTGCTACATTTGTGTATTTTTTTATTCAACTTTTTTAATTAGATTTTTTACTTCCCTTTAGCTTGTTGAATAATGTTTCCCAAGTTTTAGTCAAATTTAGTTCCCAATTACTTACTTCAAGTATTTGGGGCTTCCATTAATAGTGGCATTTATATTGACTCCGAGTCAATACAAATTTTGTTTTTTCCCACTTGATAAAAACACATTCTTTTTCCCCCACATAGGAAATTGAAATTTCCTGACAAAATGGGGGTGAAATTTAAAACACAAAATTTCTTGAGGAGCTTTTTCTTTTTGGGAAATTTTGTAATTGTGGGCAAAATGGGAATTTTTTAACATATTTAACAAAATTTTGCAAAAGAAAGGGTTTCCCAACGGGGCCCGATTGGGCAATTAAAATTTTACCTTCTAATTTTCCCCTTCAATAAATTTAAGACCCTGATTGCGTTTAATTTATTATAAATATATAGCCCATTAAATTTCGGGCACCCATAACCATTTTTGTTCCGGGGAGGCCCATTAAAAAAAGGAAAAATAACATATCGCACATAATTTGAATTTTAAGAAACCCATTATACTTTTTTTATTAGGGCCAAACACGTGTATCTTGTTACCATTTTAAAGGAGCTTCTAATTTCAGCCATGAGGGGGAGGTTATAGTAGCTTTAAAAAAACGGTCCCCCCCCCTTTTTTCTTTTTCCATTTCATGAGCTGATTCTGCATCCTGCTTTTTGCGTATTTGATAGAAAAGCCTGCAACGAACACACGTCCAATTTTCCAAAACCTACATAAAAAAAATCGGTTTTCCCAAACTGAAAATTTTGGGGGCTTTTCTCATTTTGCAGGGCAAACATATCTTTTTCTAAGGCCTGTTTTCCTTTGGGTGCCATATGGTAGGCACCCAAACCTTTTTTCCCTCAGTGTAAATTTAAATCCTGAAACCTTTTTCCACTTTAAAGCATTCTATTCCCCCAAATTTCCCTCTATATCGAAACCATTCAAAGTTCCAGTTATAGTTCCTTTTCCCCCCCCAATACAGTATCAAAACCACCCCTTCGATGGGGGGGTATTTGGCAACTAGGAGTGGGAGGAAACAAAATTTTGGGGCTTGGATCACAGTTTTTTCAGATTGAGTCCCAGTTTTTTACACATAAATGATGGAAATCTCTTCATTTGCCCCCTGGGCTCCTTTGAAGATTTCATATTTACAATCCCAAGACTCTGTGCCCATATGTCCGATTTTGAATTATTGTCCCCATTGGGGCAAAACCCAACTCTGTAGATTAGAAAAATTTTTAAAAACAACCCTGAACCCCCTTGGGCAATGGGTGGTGTGGAGTTTTTATAAAAATAACCCTGTTGTTTTTTTTGGAAAAAAAATCGGAACTCCCCGCTCCGGGATCACAGCAAAAAATTTTACTTTTTGCAGAAATTTTTTTAACTGCCCTTTTGGGGTATCATGCACATATAGCCCCTCGATACCCAGTCCGAGGGGGAACCCGGTTCTCTACCCAAAGATGGTCCTCCCACAGTCACTTTAGCAAAATTGCACCGGGTTTTGGGGCCCCCAGGTGAAATTAAATTCTGGGGCCCGGGGGTTCCGGGGATTTAATTTTTCCCAGGACCTTTCATGCGACGGTTTTTGCCAAGGGGCCCTTTTTCCCGGGCCCAGTCCACCCTCGACTCCCACAAACAGGGTTTCCCAAGGATTCCACATACAACGTTTGGGTTAACAAAGGGGGAATCGTGAAAAATTAAAACAAATTTATTCCCTTAAATAACATTTTTCTTGGGGGGAACATATTCCCCTTCTCGACTCCTGCCTCTTTAAATCAAGAGAGTTGGGCCCTTTCCCCAACCCGCTATCACCTCTGCAGTGAGGGGGGGCCCCCTTATTTTTTTTGGACCCAAAATTTTTTTGCTCCCACATTGGTAACATTCTTTACCCAAAACCTTATCTCCTCGCACAGTTAACTCAGAGGGGGCCTTTTTCCCCCTTTTCTTGGGGTAAATTGACCGGAATCAATAGCATCCCGAGAAATTCCTGCCCTTTTGCTAAACAATAAAGGCTCGGGCCCCCTTGGGTTTTTTAAAAGAACTTTTTTCTCCCCTTTTCAAAAGGCCCACTGGGATCGCGTAGCAAAATTTTTCCCCTAATGTTCCTTTTTTGGGTAAAAAATCCCAAAAACCCGTACCCACCAATTTTTCCCCCTTTCCCGGGGTAAACACCAGCGTTCAACAAATACCAAAAATTTTATACCCGCGTATATAAATTTAACCCCGTTTCCAGGATAGGCGGGCCAGCCCAAAGCTTCCTTTATCAATAAATGGGCTGGAACAACTATGGCATGAAATTTCAATTAATCTTTATTTATTTAAAACACTTTTTAATAGAAATTCAACAAAACCCCATTCAGTAAATTTTATGCTTTAAACCCTGCTTTTCAAAAAACGTATTCCCTTAACCCAAACCGATCAGGGAAAAAACAAAGGGATGAATGTCTCACACTGTTTGTGGGACTAAATCTTCAGATACTAAAGACTTACCATACACCTAGTAACCTGCAATAAAGTGTCAAGGTAACTTAGCTTTCCAAAGCCCAACCTCAATCGCCCCCTTTTTGCTCTGGGCCGGGAGCCCTCCACTATACTCCGATCCTCTTTTTCAACTGACGGGCAGGTATGCCGGGCCCCTTTGGGCTTTGGGCCCCCTTAAATCTCCCACCCCTTATTTTTCATTGGGTTATAAAGAGCTAATTGCCCTCCCTTGCCAGGGAAAGGGAAAAATGAAACTTTCGCCCTTTTTCTTCAAGGGGATCGGAAAAACCATTAGCCAGATCTATCACAGCATAAACCCAATCCCGGGGTGACTTTGAATATTCTCCACAAAGGGGTTTTGGTGCAGGACTGCTGCGGGCAAGGGGGGTTTCTTATTTTTTAAAAAACTCGTTTAAACAACGGTTTATGCCCAGGGGCCACGCTCTTTTTTACTGGCCCCACCGGATTAACCCCGGGGGTTTGGGATGGGGTCCATCCCCCAACTTTCCCCAGGGTCTTTAAATTTTCAGTTTTTTCTCTTTTTGTTCCCCCTTTTATGCAAAAATTGCTTCATCGCTACCATTTTAGCAGCGGGAGGCACTTACTGGGGGAAATTTTTAAATTTTTCCCAAATAAGATTGGGGCCCCATCTGGATGTAACTTTTGCTGACTCCGAAGGGATATCGGCCCTTTTTGTTTAAAATTTAAAAGGGCAAAACCCCTCAAATTTTTCCCCCCCTTTTAATTTCCCCTAGAATGTATTCCCGGGGTTGGGACTACTAAAACCCCGGGGACTTTTCTTATTGGCAAATTTCCCCATTTTAAGAAACCACCCCCCGGTTTTTTTACTTCAGTGACAACTTTTCCTCCTGTCCCGCAATTTTGACTTTTGGGCCTTTTTAAAATTTTTGTTGGGTCCCACAAATTAGGGTAAACCCCCCCGCCCCTGTATCTATTTTAAAGGGAAAAGGGAAATCTTTTTACATTTTCCCCCTTCCAATGGATACTTTAAAATTTTCATAAGGGGGCTCAATCTTTTTATCCAAACAGGGGGTTTTGGGTGGCTACCTATGCCTATCTTCACGCTTTTCCCCTCATGGAACGACGCCCCCTTTATACTCCTTAGCTACCCTGGTAGCTATACTTTTCTGACAAATTTTTCCCATGGGAAAATGTTCTAAAATCTTCCCCAATGGGGGCCCCCCCCTTTTTTTTTTGGGAAAAAAAAAAAAAGGGGTTTTTGGGGTTTTTAAAAAATTTTTGGGTTTTAATTGAAAGGTTCCCTTTTTTCCCTTTTTCTCTTATCCACCTTTTTGGCAGAAAAAAATTTTTTTTTTGTAAAGGCGCCACAATTCAAATTTGTATCTTTTCAATCTATGGGTTCTTTTTTTAAAATCCTGCTTTTAAAAGGGCTGGAAAAAATGTTTCCCCCCTCGGGGCACTCTTCCCCCCATTTCCCCCTTTTCACTACCTTTTTTTAAAACTGGGTTGTAAAGGGTTTTTTTTTGTCAGGGAGAGATGGCGGAGTAGAGCCAGACTCCTGCCTTCCCCCATATCTTCCCAAAACTCGCATTCTGCCAAAAATGTACCCCCCCGGCCCCCCCGGGCAGGCCCACCGTCAGGGTCAGCACAAAACCCTTTTGTAAGCCCGGGGGCTCAGTTTTTTACTAATCGGGGACCTCATTTCTACATAAGGGGGACATCTAAATATCATCAAATTTAACCCCCCAAAAAAGGGAGGGGGCTTTTCCCCATTGCCCCTTTCTTTAGTCTCCCCAAATTCCCCTTTACCAAGGGAAAGCCAAGGCTTTTTTATTTTAAAAGGGGAAACTCGGCTTCTGTAAGGGATTTATCCATTATAAAATCTAGCAACTATGAGCAAAAAGGGGTTTTGGCTCTTTTTCCTGAATTTTGACTTTGGAAAAAATTTTTTCATCCCACTGCTGAATGGCAGGGTCCTTAGGCAACGTTAAAAACTATACTATGTCCTGGGAATCGAAAACTACCCCTGAGCCCCAAACTCACTTAACCTCACCATCCAGGCAATATCACTTTCCCCAGCCTTCTGCTTGAATTGGGAAATTATCCCATCTACCTCTGATTGGGAGAAATCTTCTAATGATACCCTAGTTCGTACCTGCGGAGTAGTGGGGACCAGGATAGGGTTACCTGCAGAATCATATTGTAAGATGCCCTGGCCATTCCTAGCCTGTTCTTGCCCCTGCTCTGTCCTCTCTGTTCTTTTTCTTACCGGCTTTGCCTGGTAACCGGGAGGATCGATGGTAGGATACGGTGGATCCTCCCAGTCTGCATCATCAGAAGAGGAGTAGGTATCAAAGATATCTCCATCCCACTTGTCAGGATCCTAATCTACTGTTGCGCTAGCAATCTGCTTATGGACCTTCTTTTTATTCACCTTCCCCCTTCTTTTCTTGTATTTATTCTGTGCCACCTTGACCGCAGCTTTTTCTGCGACATTCTGGTAATGTTCTAACTTATCTCTCAAAAGTCTGGTATTGCATTCCAATACCACCTTTTGTCCTCCTAATTCAGTCATCTTTTTCTCCAATTGCGAGCACTTCTTACGCATCTGTTGATTCTTTTGGTGCATCTCGCGATATGCACTGGCCAGAATCCACATGCGCCATCCTAATGACATTGCATCACCCGCCTTGGCGGGGACCCCGTCAAGTACTGATACAACATCGTGGGGTTCACTCCCTTTGAGCTTACTATCCCATGTCTCGGCTAACCCGGACGTTTTTAACTCTTGCGCTAGAATATTATAGGGTGCCTCAGTCCAGCCGGGCACTTCTATAGCACTCTGCGCTGGTTTTTCCTTTTTCCGGAACATTTTGGCACTTTTCCAATATTTTATTGGCCTCGTGCCAATTGTTCAAATTTTGCACAGGGGTTCCCCTTGAGTAGTATAACAAACCCTAAAAAGGGTTTTGCTACACCCTTCAAGGTTCGTTAGTTATTAAAGAAAACCTATCCTGCCGACTACGCCAATTAATGTATTACCTGTCTGAAATGAGGCGGTAGTTGCCTCTACTTACTTTGCTCACTAATATGCAAATTAGGATATTCCTCTGTTAATATATTTATTCCTGTTCATCAATTTCCCCCTGTTAATATATTTATTCCTGTTCATCAATTTCCCCCTGTTCATAAATTCCTGTTTTTCTCTGTTTATGGTTTCTCTGTTCTGTTTAGCTCAAGGAGGGTGTGCTTGGCAGTGTAGAAATGGCCAAAGTGAATGCAAAGTTTCCTGGCCAGTTCTCTGAATGGTGCAGAGTCCACCACTTGAAAAGGGAGGGACAGCAGTACCACCAACTTGGACAGGAGCACGGTCCGCTTCTGCACTTAGGGATGTCTAGAAGCATACTGCTGTCTCTTGGCAATCATCTCAGTGAATAACTGCTGGCACCATGAGTGCCGAGGAGCAGGAGTATCTGGACCGGTAGATGATGGTGGTGAAGCTTTGACTGCCTGAAATGGGAGGCGTGCCACTGGGTGCTGCTGCTGTTGGGACAGGATGAACCACCACATCTGAGACACGTTTCCCAGGCCACTGTATGGGGACACTGCATGATGTTGATGCACGGCCATGGTGCGAGCATTAGGTCCCTAGTCATGCTTTACTTTCTGCCCACAGATTCTACTTATAGCCATGTTCGCCTCCTCTGGTGTCTTTTAAAAAAAAATGGCACACCGCCGAGTAGGTGATTTTAACAACAATGATCCGCCGTGACTGTCTGTTACCGACGCTTCCCGGTGAGCCCCTGTGCCGCTACTTTCTGTGACCTGCAAAGTGGGTGGTCTAAATCGTGGCCGCTCGGCTCCCAACCTCGCACTGCTGCCACCCTGCTGACTCCCGGCCACACTTCCGACCACTGCCTCACACGCAAGCTGCCGCTCTCTTCTCCCAATGATAATGATGAATCCCTTACTTCCAGGACCGGGACAATGGGAATTCGAAGGTAGGCGACCGCCTAGGGTGCCACTTCATCCCAGGCAGAAAAGGGGGCTGAATTTTCCATTTGGGGGGCACTTTATGCCTTGTTTAACTAGTTCACCAGCATACCGTGTCCCAGCCTTGCTTGCTTCACCCAGCTTTCAAGTGCGATCGGCTACATCGATTAGTGTTTGCCTGTCACCGCCGTCTACCTCAACGTTGTCACTGTACAAAGCCTGAATGCTCACAACATAACCCCCCATTGCAACTCACCTCATCACTACTTGCCCGCTTCTGCAAGAAGCAGTGAATGTCTTCCCCACCCACTGTCCTCAAATAGTTGGTCCTCACTGTATAGTGGCACAGAGGCCACAGCACATAGCAGTTCTCTGGGTGTGGGAAGCGAACGGGACAGAGGTGGGTTAAGGACAGGTGAGGGCCCCTATCTGCTCCCGGGCCATGCCAACTAAGGGTTGTGTCTGACAAACCCGACACTATTGGCTCGGGTTGTCAGATGACATCTGGGAGAAAGTGTATGACCTAGTGTGTGGTCAACACATGGCCGCTAGATGACACCGGAAGCGGTGACCCCTGCTGTGATGTCTCCTTACTCTGCTGCGACCTGTGGCGGCTCCAGGAACCCACTATTGTGTTCTTTGACGCTATTGTAGGATCTTAGCCCTCAGCTTGTTTTTTTCCAGCTGCCGCTGCCATGACTTTATCAGGCTGTGTTACCGCTTCAGTTATTTGGTCAGTTTTGCCCCTGTAAGTGCCCAGGGAATTGAAGAGTGAAGCGATTCTAATAGTGGCGGCAGTCATGTGCGTGTCATACTAAAACTCAGCAATTGTATGAAGACCAAACCAAGTTCCTTCTGCATATTTGAGCATGGCACAATGTTCTACAGCACCCTACAGGCTCTCTGCAGCCAGGAAATAATTATTTTTTAATGCGATTCGTCACAAATTAATTCAGGACAAAAAGAATTTTGGCGGAAAATTTGGCGAACTTGGCAAATCGAATTTTTGAGAACTTCGCCCATCTCTAGTTGTCATATTCTGATAGCCGTAACTTTTTTAGTTTTCTGTGTATGGAGCTGAGTAAGGGCTTCTTTTTTTGTAGGATGAGTTAGTTTTTTATCGATAACATTGTGGGGTACATATGATGCATTTAGCGCTTTTTATCAAGGTTTTTGTGAAGTGTTTGGAACAAAATACATTAATCATAGTAGTGTTTTTTATTTTTATTTTTTACAAGTCATCGTGCATTATAAATGACATGCTAACTTTACTCAGCAGGTATATATCATACAGCAATACCCGCTTTGTATATATTTTTATGTTTCACTGCTTCTACACAATAAAAACACTTTTATTCAAAAGGGAAAACATGTTTTTTGCAGCGCCAGTCTGAAAGCCATAACTTTTTTTTATTTTTCAGTGTAAGGAGCTGTGTATGGGCTTGTTTTTTATGTGATAGGTTGACATTTTTATTGGCATAATTTTTTGGGGGGACAAGGCTTTTTGTTCGGATTTTAAATCTGTTTTTTGACGGCAGGGTGAAGAAAATACTGCAATCCTAGTAGAGTTTTTTTTTTTTTTTTTAACAGAGCTCATCGTGCAGTATACACATTCCAATATCAGTAACACACTATCATTTAAAGAAACTATCAAAAGGTACATAGGAATTTTAGATAAAGCATTTCTGCTATTTAGGATACATGGACATTTTTTGAAGTTCTTAGTTCACATTTTTGATCAAAACTGCTTAAGCCCACCTCCCGATCTTCAAGGGGACCTCAAATGCAGGTGGGTTCCTACACTAATGTTTCTCTCTTTAGGTCCTGTTCAGACCTCCATACTTCAGGGAGTGAAGGCACCAGCTACTTAGTACACTGCATTGATTTAAAAACCTGTGAAGGTGGGTGGAGTGCAAAAAACCAACGAGGTGGCAGCCACTCCTCCATACACAAGCTAGAAAAACAAATTTTGGCTTTGCACATCCAAAATCTTTTTTGAAAAAAATGAGTATAGGTGCACACTGGTTTTTTAAAAAAATTTTTTTGGATGTGTAAAGCCATATATTGTTTTCTAGTTTGTGTATGGAGGAGTGGCTGCCTCCTTGTTGGTTTTTCGCACTCCACCCCTCTTCACAGGTTTTAATTGATAGTTTCTTTAATTGATAGTGTGCTACTGATATTGGAATGTGTATGTATATTGCTGCCACACCAGTGTGCACCTATGCTAATTTTTTTCAAAAAAGTGTTTGGATGCGCAAAGCCAAATATTGTTTTCTACATCGTGTAGTATACGTGACACCCCCTGATGAAGCAGTGGTGAAACGTACTTTGGGGTGGAGGTGCAAACAGGTGCTGTGTGCTTTACCATGGCTAATTGATTCTTAGCTATTATATAATGTTGATTTTATCTCTGCTGTATGACTTTATTCTACTTGTTGATGCATATATAGGACCTTGAGAGATATCCATTATATATTTACTGGTAATACATTTATTTATTGTCCTCACTGGCTTGCATTCCTGCTATTTATTTGGTTGTCATCCTAAATTTATGTATATTTATTGATTCATTATTTTTTTGTTTAATAACATAAATTTTGGGTTATATTTTATATTTATTAATTAACAAAGTTATATCTTTTATATAATTATGGGTATCAAGTCCTCTTTTTTCTTTTCTGTTTTGTATTATATCTTGAGTGATATTGCCTATTGAAAATTTTGGGAGATATTATATGTTTCTTTGAATACCTTACTTGGCCCAATGTATTTTCCTAGAGTCTTTTTTGTGTTAAGTATACGTGACAAGTTAGTTTTTCTGTGTGGGCCAATATGATTACTTCTATACCCAATCTATATAGTTTTTTTTATGTTGAAGCACTTTTAAAAAAAAGTGTTTTTATTGTGTAAAACAATATTTATGCATCACTATCTACTGATAGCCATAACTTTTTTATTTTTCCATATACAGAGCTGTGTAAGAGTTTTTTTTGTGGGATGAAGTTACATGGTTACACAGTTACAGTTGAAAAAAGACGTGTCCGTCAAGGGATGTTTTCATTGGTACAACGTTGGCATTTATATGCCTTTTTGATTGCTTTTTATTCCATTTTATGTGCTGCTGGATAGATGAAAATCGCGATTAAATAATGGGACAGATTTATAGGTTTGGTCTTGATAGATCACTGTTACAAGGATGATCAGTACATAGCAGAACTGCTATATATTGGTCTCCATTACTAGTGTTGATCGAATCGTTCTAGAAAAGTTAAGTTCTAGTAGAACTTCTGGAATTTTTAGAAATCGAACCGAACATTTTACTATTCATTCGAGTAAACTTCTAGTTCTACACACCATTTTCAGTTTCACTTTCAGTGGAGTTCTGCACTTTTGGCGGCCATCCAATCACCTTTCTGCACTGTCATCGGCCATTCAATCAGTGCAGAGCACAGAGAAGTGTCAAAAACGTCATCGATGAGGTGTAGGGCTCTCATTGGCTGCTAAAATCACATGACTATGTTATATATATTTCAATGTATTGCCTTGTGAACATCATTTTAAGCTCACTCTCTGTACTGTACAGACAGCTCATAGTTAGCATTTTCCTCTCCATAGACATCAATAGTTAGGGAGTTTGATATTGCTGGCTGCATCTTTCCCACACCCATAAGCTGTTATTTGGCAACATTTGCATGCTCACATAATGCCTAACTCTCAAATACATGGATCTATATTATACAGAGTGCTTGGATTTGCTAAATCATACTCAGTGCCCAAAAGTTCAGTTTTTGCAGTTTTGGGGGTTCAGTAATTGTCTCCAAATCTCTTATGTGTCAAAGGGGCTTCTGGGCCCCCTCAGAATGCACCTCCTATCTTTTCAGTTAGCCATTGAAAGGAATGAAGTATTTTAGCCTCTCAATTTTTTTCTGTCACTCTTAGAGCCAAATTTTCTTCACTTGGTCCACGTATCCAGTTTACTATTATAGATGGTAATTACAGCTTCTCCTCACCTGGATAGGTATAAAAATTAACCAGAACATCTTCTCCTATTTACTTTAATGGGATTCGAGTTCGAGTTCTAGTTCAAATAGAACCTCGAACCGAACACACTAAAGTTCTAAAGTTTTAATTGAACCAGAACTTTTTACGGCTTGCTCATCTCTATCCATGATGACTGTCAATCATCATGCCTGACCAAGTACATAGGGCACATGCAGGCATGGTGCTGTCACAGGCAGCCTGGAAGGCTTTGCAAGGCTGCCTGTCAAGCAGTCGGCTGCTGTGACTCTATCACGGCAGCGCTGATAGAAGAAGCTCCCACCTTCTGTCTTTATCTTAGCTGTGGCGACCGCGATAGATCGCTGCAGCTAAGGGGTTAATCATCTGTGGCCAGAGTTCATCCCGGCTGCAAGTGATGCTGCATGAGACCATCTGTGATTTACAGCTGGTCCCATGCCGCGATTGTGTCAGCTCCGCTTGTGAGCTCGCAGGATCTCCATGACGTACCCTTATGTCAATTTGCGGGAATCCCTTCCTGACCATGATGTATGGGTCTGCAAAAAAAAATTACATAAAATAATAACATAATTGGTATCTCTGCATCTCTAAAGGTTTTAATATAATGTCATGTTATTTATCCTGTACGGTGACTATCATAAGGAACTGCAGACTTGTTTTTTTTTTCACTCATAAAGCTTCCTAGAAACAAATTAAATAGAAATTGATCAAAAAGTTGCATATACCCCAAATTGGTATTAAGAAAACTAGGCTTCCGACTGCAAAAATTAGCTATCACACAGGTCTGTAGGTTGAAATTAAAGGGGTTATTGGTTTCAGAGAATGACAACGCAAAGCATATTAAAAAGCAAACATAAAGACAACTATATAATTGGGCATCACTGGACTCATGCCAACCTGCAGAATAAAGATAAAATGTCATATACTGCATAACACATAGTATATACCACAAACTCAAAATTTCACAGATATGGTCATTTTCCAGTTACACCCCACAAATATTTATTTTCACTTTCCAATACATTACATAGTGTTTTAAATTGTATCATCCCACTATAAGACAAGCCTTCATACAAATTAAAAAAGTTATGGCTCTTGGAAGGCATAAATAAAAAAATAAGTAAATAAAATCTGAAAATAGCTGCATCCTTAAAGGAGTTGTCTCACGCTAATTCATTGAGCCAAAAGCAGATTCATTTCATCAAAGCCCAAAAAAAATAAAGCGATATATTTACAAAACCTCTTCAATTACTGGTCTGTACATGATGCCTGTAGTGGTCTCACCATGATGTTTCACAGAACCACATCCAGCTTCAGACTCACACTTTCTGATTAGGCTGTGGGTGGTTTTACAACAGTGATTGGCAGATCAGCTTTGCTATTGCTAGCTATTCCTGTTACAGTGATATGAATGCAGGAGGTTTAAAATACGTGGTGCACAAAGCTACAGAGCTCTAACGGGTTAAAACTTGTCATTTAATCTGGGAAGAAGAAAAGACATGAACTGCACATCCACTTACCAAAACTTGTCATCAACTTAGGTAAACAAGCTCCTGTGCAAGAGATAGCACTCAGCAGGGAGTGATTCACCATGGTCAGAGATAAACAGATAAGAGAAAGAGCAGGGAGAGGTGGTCGGTAACCTAGAGAAACTTATGTACAGGAGCATTAGATAAACTCCTATCTTCTGAACAACGCAACATAATTTGGTATTTAGTAATAGTCATTGATAATGTGTTTGACTTCCCATCATGACTGATGCTGTTGATCCTGACCTGTTACTCTACTGAGGCCTTGTCTACAGAAGTCAAGGGAGAAGTTGAGTATGCACCTCATCTCCAATCTTTCTTTACTGTGCTGCAATGATTATGTGCTTTACATTATAGTACTATATCACAGAACCAACATAATAGTGCTAGATTGCAGAGTACCCAATCCCCTACAAAAGGTACTATGTTCCTGCACCTAGGTAGACTACACCCATGTAAGTCAGGATGTGTGAGCCAGACCTTATAAGTTATTTAGTTACTGAAATGTTGCTAATATAATTAGCTTGAAAACAGACAAGTCATTTTTATTACCCTTAAATTCAATATTGCTGATGTATTTATCTACATATAGACTAAGGAAATATTGCTTGTGTGGTCTACATTCTAGAATGAAGTCAAATTAAGAGCAATCTAGTATACTAAAAATGTTATTAGGTATATTATGTCAAACTTTCCATCGAACATTTCAAGTGGCAGTTTGTACTTTGCAACATATCAGCCACAGTGAAGTAATAAACGTCATGTAAAAATAAAAAAATATTATTTGGGTCAACTTCCGACATTTAAAAATATATTATTTGTTTAAATTATAAGGGCAATTAAAAAGGGTTTTCTCTCTATAAAGATTAGCCTTCAGCATTTAAAGAATGGTATATGAAGACTTTTTTCTAAATATATTGCTTTATTGAAATTGCACTGGTAAAGAGATAAGAGAGATTTTATCTACTCTGAATGTACACAGGTTTCTTTGGTTACCATCCTGTTCTCCCTTCCTGATAAGACAAGAAATAGGGAGTGACATCACCATGGTCAGAGGAGTAGAGACTTTGAGCCACATAGATGAAACTGTCTACGTCTAAAACTTTCTTTGTTGCCCATGGCAACTAATTAGAGTGCCCATCTCATTTTTCCAGAGCACTGTATAAAATGAAAAGGGCACTCTGATTGGTTGCTATGGGCAACAAAGAAAGTTTTAGACGTAGACAGTTTTCATACATGAGGCCCCTTATGTCTAACAAGATTAGCTAGTTGGCAGATAAGCCATTGTTATTTGCTCCATGGAGCACCATAGCTATCTTTACACAGATTAGATCTCCTGCACCTATATCACTGTAAAAGGCTCAGCTTGTTATCCATCCACAGTCTGACCAGGCGGTGTGAATCTGAAGCTGCCTGTGACAGTGTGAAACAGCAGGGCAAGAAAAACCCTTTAAGGAGGACAAAAAGCCCAAATTATCTAAATTCTAACAGAAATCACAAATACTAAGGCTTTAAATGTTACATAGAATTATACTTTGGTGGCAGGTTTTATGATTCTTTTTATAGTACTGAAAACGTATTATATATATATATATTTATTTTATATGATATATTATATATATATATATTTATATATATATTTTATATAATGTATATTGATTCTTTGAGGCTAAAATTTCAGGGTACAGAATCACTTTACTACCAAGGCATATATCCACAATTAAACATAATTTTATATATAGCTCTGGAAAAAATTAGGAGACCACTGCAAAATTTTCAGTTTCTCTGATTTTTCTCTTCCATGATACATTTTTGGAGAAAATGTACATTATTATTTTATTATATAAACTACGGACAGTATGTCTCCAAAATTCAATGCAAAAAAATTTGAATTTATTTGCAGTAAATGAGAAATTTTCAGAATAAAAAAGAAGCAGTGCTGTCAGACCTCAAATAATGTCAAAGAAAACAAATTCATATTTATTTAGAAACAATAAGACTAATGTTTTAAGTCAGGAAGAGTTCAGAAATCAATATTTGGTGGAATAACCATGATTTTTTTCATTCAAATTCCTTTTGGCCTATTCCTAGCACTTGTTTTACATCCAACTTGTCCTATTGCAAGAGGATTGTGAAGACCACAGCAGTGTTTTTTATACTTTCCTCCATTAAATAAGATTTGGTTCAGGTGATCACCTAATCAGAAACACAATAAGTAGAATGAGGTGTACTTTGGTTAGAATTCAACTGACACTGGAATGGAATGGCTGTCAGACATGTAGAGATGCTGATTTTTAGAAAAACTGTGCAGTGGTCTCTTAATTTTTCCAGAGCTGTATATACAGTAATATATATATATATATATATATATATATTATATTTTATATATATATATATATATATATATATATATATATATAATATTTATTTTTTTTTTTATTTTTTTTTTTTTTTACTTTGTTTTTCAGTATTTTATATATATATTTTTTTACTTTGTTTTTCTTTTTTGAACTGTAAACCCATTTATCATGCCTAGACACAACCTGAGCTGTCTCATGAATTACCAGTGCACTGTTATTCAACATTTGGTAGCTAATTGTATAGAGTATTTTGTTGTTTTATACAATTGTAAGCACGTGATGTATTGTAGTATAAAGAGTTCATATATTATACTATGCAAACATGGATAAAGCTGTTTACAATAGACAAAGGCCAGTCATGTCCACTACAATTATTTTTTTGAAAACACATCATTTTCATTAGAGATATATTTCCTATTTCTAGTCTATCCAAGCCTTTGATACAGAGCAGAAAATGACTTTCTTTTGTTAACATATTGGAGTGAGTACAGTCATAGTGAATCCGTGACAAAAGAAAAATGGACAAAATAGACAAAAAGCACTTTTTGTTATCTGGTAGAAAGTAATTGTTATAATTCATACAAAGAGACACATAATTTATCATACACAGTATATATATTGTAATGTGGCAGCTGGGAAGGTCTTTAATGGGGTGTACATCCCAGCTAGATTTCTGGATTACCAGAGAAAGAAATAATAAGTAACATGTCACCAAGGTTACCTGGCCTTGGTGAGATAGAAGCCGTTTGTTTGTCTTTTGTAAGCCACAGTAAGTGGTAGACATACGTTTATCAGTAGTATGGTTGCTTCAGCCAAAACCTGGAACAGATTCTATCGGGAGTAGGCAAAGTGTTGGGTGGGTGTCTGCTTCGCTTGTTCCAGCCCAGGGTTTGGCTGGTCTTTAGGTCACAGGTCAAGGAGTTGGCTTGAGGAGCGTCTCACTGGAGATATCCAGGATCTCGCCTGAAACTGTTTGCTGACCAAGACATAGTGAGGGAAATGCACTGTATAGCCAGCGCTCAGACGAGCAGGTGTTTTGTTTGCCATTCTGTTTTGTACCTGACATACGTTTTTCCGCTGTATACCTGTTGCGCCAATAAAGCACAGGAGGACCTGTATTGGAACCAGATCAACCTGTCTTTGTCTCTATCTGCATTGGACTGCGATCGCGAGATCGGCACCTGCTTACAATATACAAAAAGTAAGTGGGAACATGTATTTTTACCTTCATTACATTTGTTTGTATTTCTGTGAATTATGTTTTTTAATGTTTTGTAGACATTTTAGAATGATGTAATAATTATATTCTAAACCATGTGAGAGTTATTCTTTTCATATATCTTAGATTATATATAGGGCCATAAAAAAAGAAAAGGGTCCCATAGCAATAATAAAAGTGGGGCTTCTTTTTATTGTATTTTAACACGAGACCCAGTGCTACATTAACAGCAATAGCAAAACTTACTTTTACCCAGGGAAACAATTTAGTTTGGTACCCCTCAGTCCTTCTCTAGCTACAGTCTCTAGTTCTTCAGATCATTTTTCTCTTGGTGGAGGGTAGTATGACCAATATCTTCCCACTTATTAATGATGTGTTGGCTTATGAGAAGTAGGAGCCCTGCACAAATCCACGTGGTTATCTAAAGGGGAGATGAGACTAAATGGAGATGGGCCCTATCCCCTTAATCATCTTTCCGAGAACATTTTTAAAATGGATATATACTGTGTGTATATCTAGATAGATAGATATACTCAGTATATATTCATTTAACAAATGTTCTTGGAAAGATGGTTGTATTTCATCCTACACCAATGGTACACAAATTACACAGGCACATAGGGTGACATGTATGAACGGGGCTGCGCCAGTAGTCTTGCACATTTTCAGCCCGACATTAGGGTGCAGCCCCGTTCACATTAGTGTAAAGCCTTCCGTACACTCGTGTTAGGCACATTACAGAACGCAAGCAGCACTTTGTAATACGCCTAATTTAGGGGGCGCACTAGAACCATACAAAGCTATAGATTTATAGCTTTGCTACAGCAATTCTGGGCGCATTACTGCTGGAACAGATATACCACTTTCAAAGTGGTATACCTGAGCCAGCAATGTTGTGTTAGCGCTAGAATGCGCCTGATTCATAAATCAGGTGCATTCTATGCTATTACACTGTGTTCCAAATTATTATGCAAAAAGTGTTTAGGAGTGATAAGGTAAGAAATTTTTGTTTGTCAGTTAAACTCATTGATGGTGGGTGTGTGTCCAGGGCTCTTTATATCACTGAAAGCATTTGCAGACACCTGTGCTAATTAGTTTGGCAGGTATGTCCAATTAAAGGCAAGACTACTTAAGAAGGTTGTCCCACATTATTAAGCAGCCTACATTTTCAGCTAGAATGGGAAAGAAAAAGGATGTGTCGGCTGCTGTGAAGGAACAAATTGTGGAGTGTTTAGGTCAAGGCATGACTACAATCAACATTGCCAAGACACTTCATCGTGATCATCGCACAATCAAGAAGTATGTAGCTGATTCAAAGCACACTCGTATGCGTGCTGGTAAGGGAAAATTGAGGACTCTTTCCAACAGGCAATTACATCATGTTAAAAGAGCAGCTGCAAAAATGCCTTGACATAGCAGCAGACAAGTTTTTGAAGCTTTCTTGGTGCTCCAAACGTCCCCGAACAACAAGATGCAGGGTCCTTCAGAGGTTTGCAGCTGTGCGTAAGCCATCCTGTCGACCTCCTCTATCCACTGCACACAAGCAGAAATAGCTCCAGTGGGCCAAACAATACATGAAGACTGACTTCAAAACTGTTTTGTTCACCGATGAGTGCCATGCAACGCTCGATGGTCCAGATGGATGGAGTGGAGGATGGCTGGTTGATGGACACCCCATGGAAACACGGCTACGGCACCAACAAGGAGGAGGTGGAGTAATGTTTTGGGCTGGAATCATGGGGAGACAGATTTTCGGCACCTTTAGGATCCCTGAAGGTGTAAAGATGAACTCCATAATGTATGTGGAGTTTCTCAAACAGCACTTCCTGCCATGGTTCAAGATGAAGAACCGTGCATTCCGCAGCAAGATCATTTTTATGCATGGTAATGCACCGTCTCATGCTGCAAATAACACATCTGCATCTCTGGCTGCTTTGGGAATAAAAGGGGACAAACTTATGGTGTGGCCCCCATGCTCCTCTGACTTCAACCCCATTGAGAACCTCTGGAGCATCATCAAACGGAGTTTCTATGATGGCGGGAGGCAGTTCACATCTAAGCAACAGCTCTGGGAGGATATTCTGTCCTCATGCAAAACAATTAAAGCAGAAACCATCCAAAACCTGACAAATTCAATGGACGAGAGAGTTCAGAAGGTCATTTCAAACAAGGGGTCCTATGTGCACATGTAACATCACCTAGAATAAAGTTTTGACTTGAAAACTGTTTGATTTTCAGTTTGTAATAACCTGCTAATGCTTATAATTTCACAAATGACCATTTTTTTGTTCGTTATAAAAAGGAAAAGGTTGAAAAGTCTGCTGTGCATAATAACTTAGAACATGCATTTTGAGTGCGTTTTGAGTTTTTTTTTTTTTTTATAAAATATACTGATATCATAGGCAGTTTGTTCAAAAACCTTTCAATTATACTCTAATAGTTGATGAGTGGAAAATTACAATGACTGCAATTCATATAGGTAATTTTGGAAAATAAGAGAAAATATTATTTGCATAATAATTTGGAACACAGTGTATAATGCACATGAAATTTTGCGTTTAAACCAAATTTCATATATATGGCCCATAGTTGTACTGTAGGTAGCTCAAGAAAACTGCGAGCTAGCTAGCTAGCTTGCGAGATAGATAGACAGTTTAAACCAGAAGTTTACATACAGTACACTATATAAAAAGACACATCTGCATGTTTTTCTCACTATCTGACATGAAATCAGAATAAACCTGACCCGTGCTAGGTCAAATAGAATTACAGAAATTACTTATATTTGCCAAATGCCAGAATAATGAGAGAGAGAGTTTTTTATTACTTTCTGCTAAGTCAAAAGTTTACATACATTTTATTAGTACTTGGTAAACTGTATGACTTGGGTCAAACATTTTGGATATCCTTTGAATATCCTTTGGATATCCTTCCACAAGCTTCTCACAATAGTTTTGGCCCATTCCTCCTGACAAAACTGGTGTAACCAAGCCATGTTTGTAGGTCGCCTTGCTCACACCAGCCTTTTCAGCTTTGCCCATAAATTTTCAATAGGATTGAGATCAGGGCTTTGTGATGGCCACTCTAAAACATTGACTTGGTTATCCTTAAAGAGGTTCTCTGGGAAATGAAGAATACATAAACTACATATCATAATGAAAACATTCCTAAATAACTTTAATTAGAAAAGTCTGCTTGTTTTGTTCAAGGGATAATCATTATAGAAGAACAAAATGGCCTGCCGATCACCGTCTTCAGAAGAGGCCTGTCTTACAGGAAGTAGGACAGACTCTGTGAGTCACTTCCTGGTTGGGCTGACTGGCATAACTAAGCTGGACTGACTTGTGGTATGCGGGATGGCTCTGCACAGAATAAAAGAGACTGAGGGCTGTACACATGTATAGATGTGTCATGGGTGCCCCCGCCATCCTCCCTTCGGGTCGTGGGCCCATCTGTGCCCCGTGGGCAAATGGTGGGCCACGGGCGCACTTGCTCCAACTTACCCAGCCACGCATCTGACTGTGTCTCTGTTTCTCCCCACCTCCTAGGGCGCGCGCGCCGGCACTGTTGAATTTAAAGGGTCAATGCACTGGTAAATTCCATTGCCGGTCCCTGCCCCTATTTAAAGCCTGCCCCTTCCTGTGCCCAGCGCCGGATCTTTAGTGCCTATTGCCTATTGAGGAAGCGTTCCTGAGTTTTCCATCATACTGTGTACCGTACCTTCTTGCCTACATCCCTCGACCATGAACTTCTGCCGCCTATCCTGACCATACTGCCTGTCCCCGACTACGTCTATGCCTCACGATTCTGTACCACGATCACCCTTGGCTGCCATCGCAAACAAGTCCCGTCAGTGGAAGCGACCTGGTAGAATCCCACCGCAGCAAGTACCTAGTGATGCCCTTTGGTCTCTGCAACACTCCAGCAGTTTTCCAGGAGTTTGTCAACTACATATTCCGGGATCTCCTGTATACCTGTGTCGTTGTTTATCTGGATGATATTCTAATTTTCTCCCCCTATCCTGAGTCCCACATTATCCATGTACAACAGGTCCTCCTGCGTTTGAGGGCTAACTGCCTCTATGCCAAGCTCGAAAAATGTCTGTTCCACCAGAAAAGCCTCCCATTTCTCGGCTACATTATTTCGGACAAGGGCCTGCAGATGGATCCTGGTAAATTTTCTGCTGTCCTGCAGTGGCCAAGACCCGTGAGCCATACAAAGATTCCTGGGCTTCGCCAATTATTATAGACAGTTTGTGCCACATTTATCCTCACTGGTGTCTCCTATAGTGACTTTAACTAAAAAGGGTAGTATTCCAAGGTTATGGCTAGAGATGGGCGAATCGATTCTAACGAAGTGGAATTCGTTTAGAATTTCAGGAAAACTTCGGTTCGGAACGAAGTCGAACTTTGGGGTACTTCGGGTGAACGAAGTGAATGCTTTTCATTGATAATATGGCTGCGGCACATGACGTTACATGGGGCAAAGCATTCTGGGGATCGGAAGAAGGGCAAGCCTGCTCATGGACATGTGCAGTAGATGAAGCCAATCAGAGACCGGCGGGATTCTGTGACGCTCACCGCACTATATAAGAACCGAGGCGCTGCCGCTGGGAGCTCCACACTCCTCTCAACTGTACATGACAGGGAAAGGTGCTCGCTGCGGGTGTTAGCGCTTTCTGAAGTAAAAAAGGATTTTTACACTGCGATTTTTGTGGGGTTTGTCTCAGCGTGTCTCAGGAGTCTGTTTTCCGGAAATGTTCTATTTCTGATTTTTTGGGGTATTGGATCTGGAAATTCCGAGTGTGCGTCATGCAGCTGATATACATTCCAATATCCAAGTGGGATCTAAGCCAGTCTGTTGTATTCATTTAAAGAAACCGCGTTTTACAATTACAAAATTTCACGTATTTTTTGGCATGCTATAATTCTATTGCGCAAGTTAATCCAGGGGGTTGTTAATTAAGCAGTTGTTTTGCTGCTGTGCTGACAAAAATAAAACCGTCTTTTTCAAACGCCAAATATATATATTTTTTTGGTTGCCTAATTCAACAAGCAAAGGTTAATTACATTCTTTATTCTTGTTGTGTGGCGTAGAAAATACGCCATTGTAACAACGCTACATAGCTACTAGTTTGTGGTTGGCTCATTCTATTGCGCAATTTACATCAGGGGTTAAATTAAAGCGTTGTTTTGCTGCTGTGCTGACAAAAATAACCGTTTTTTTCAACGCCAAATATAGATTTTTTTTTTGAGGTAGCCTAATTTCACAAGCAAAGGTTAATTACAATTATATCTCTTGTTGTGTGGGTTAGAAAATTACGCCATAGTAATACGCTACAAAGATACTAGTTTGTGGTGGCTCAATTCTATTGAGCAATTACATGCCAGGGGTTTAATTAAGCGTTTGTTTTGCTGGTGTGCTGACCAAAAATAAACCGTCTTTTTTCAACGCCCAAATATATATATTTTTTTTTTTGGTATAGCCTAATTCACAAGCAAAGGTTAATCTACAATTTTATCTCTTGTTGTTGGGGCGTAGCAAAATACGCCATTGTAACACGCTACAAAGCTACTGTTGGGTGGTGGTCATTCATATTGGCAATTTACATGCCAGGGGTTTAATTAAGCGTTGTTTTGCTTTGGTGTGCTGACAAAAAATAAAAGTCTTTTTCAACGAAAAATAGATTATTTTTTTTTTTGGTAAGCCTAAATCACAAGCAAGTTATTTACAATTTTATCTCTTGTTGTGTTGCGTAGAAAATACGCCATTGTAATACGCTACAAAGCTATTAGTTTGTTGGTGGCTCAATTCATTGGCAATTACATCCAGGGGTTAATTAAGCGTTGTTTTGTGCGTGTGACAAAAATAAACCGTCTTTTTCAACGCCAAATTATATATTTTTTTTTTGTGGTAGCCTAATTCACAATGCGCCAAGGTTAATTACAATTTTAATCTCTTGTTGGGTGTGCGTAAGAAAATTCGCCTTTGTAATACGCTACAAACGCTACTAGTTTGGTGGTGGCTCAATTCTATTGCGCAATTTATCATCCAGGGGGTTAATTAAGCGTTGTATTTGTGGTGTGGTCACAAAATAAACGTACTTTTCAACGCCAATTATATATTTTTTTTTGTGTAGCCTAATTCACCAAGCAAATGGTTAATTACAATTTTATCTCTTGTTGTGTTGCGTATAAAATACGCCATTGTAATACGCTACAATGCTACTAGTTTGTGGTGGCTCAATTCTATTGCGCAATTTACATCCAGGGGTAATTAAGCGTTAGGTTTTTGCTGGTGTGTGACAAAATAAACCGTTCCTTTTTTCAAACGCCACATATATATATTTTTTTTTGGAAGCCTAATTCACAAGCAAAGGTTAATTACAATTTTATCTCTTGTTGTAGTGGCGTAGAAAATACGCCATTGTAACACGCTACAAAGTATTGTTTGTGGTGGCTCAATTCCTATTGCGCAATTTGACATTCCAGGGGTTAATTAAGCGGTTTGTTTTTGTGCTGTGCTGACAAAAATAAACCGTCTTTTTCAACGCCAAATATATATTTTTTTTTTGGTTGACTAATTCACAAGCAAAGGTTAATTACAATTTATCTCTTGTTGTGATGGCGTAGAAAATACGCCATTGTAACACGCACAAGTATAGTTGTGGTGGATCAATTCTATTGCGCAATTTAACATCCAGGGGTTAATTTTAAGGTTGTTTTTGCTGCTGTGCTGACAAAAATAAACCGTCTTTTTCACACCGAAATATTATACATTTTCTCTTGTAGCTAATTCACAAGCGAAGGTTAATTAAGACTGTTGTGTTTTACATTTGTAAAAAACAGTGCTTGTAAACGACAATACAAGTAAATTTTTTCCTGGCCATTTGTGGAGCGCAATTTATAACCATGGGTTAACCCAAGCTTGTTACTGGGTTCATTTTGGAGTCAAAATCAGGAGTGTTATTTATCGTATACAGATAAGCGTTCATCAAAAACCAGTGTCTGTACATTTTAGAAATAACAGTTTGTCAGACAGAGAGGTGGCAGGCTCTGCAACTGCGAGTGGCAGTGGACAAAATTTACTGAAAGGGCCCAGTGCGCCAGCACAGCAAGGGGACGTCGCAGCAGGGGTCACTCGGGTAGAGGGGGCCACAACTGCCGCTGTTCATCTAGCGGCCGTGTGATTGTTCAGCAACCAAGGGATCGTTTTGATTGGTTGACTAGGTCATCCTTCTTCCTCCCAAGATGACATCTGACAACCCAAGCAAGAGTCGGTGGGAAACCTTCAGACACAAAACACTAAGTTGGGCATGGCCAGGGAGCGGTTCAGCGGCACTCACCTGTCCTAGCCCGCTCTGTCCCATCCAGTTCCCTCCCCGGGGATCTACTATGTGGTCTGGGTCAGCGCCACTATATAGCGAGGATGAACAATTTGGGGAGGGCAGTCAGCAGCTACTTGGCAGCGAAAAAAATGGGGCCAATATCCCCAGCTTCTTCCCAGTAGGCGGCAAAGTATAGATGTGGAGGTGGCATGGGAGGTCATGTGGTGAGAGGTCAGCCTGGCTTACCAAGACGGTGATGAGGACATTTAGTGACGATGAAACACAAATAGATGATGATGTACCCGACCGCACTTGGGAGCGGGTGGAAGCAAGGGCTTCATCTGTCAGGAGAAAGAGGGCGTCAGCTTGCGGTCAGGCAGCGGCGCAGCAGCAAGTGGGTTGTGTGGCCGTGAGTACAGCAGGGTAGCAGCAGTGTGAGGTCGGGAGCCAAGCGGCCCAGGGGTAGAAACCCGCTTCGCAGGTCCAAGACAGTAGCGGCACAGGGGCTCAGCGAGGCAGCGGGGCAGTAGGTCACTCAGTGCGGACCCGTTGGCGGTTAAAATCAGCAAACTCGGCGGTGTGCAGTTCTTTGCTAAGACACCGGAGGAGCCGAATATGGGTATATGTAGAATCTGTGGGCAGAAAGTGAAGGTGGCCAGGGAGCAAACCCGTTGGCACAACGCCCTGCGTAACACATGCAGCGTCACCATCCCGGTGGCCCGGGTGAAACGGGCTCAGATGTGGTGGTCCCTCCTGCCCCTGCAGCAGCAGCCAGCGGCCAGTGGCACGCATGCCATTTCAGCCCGTCAAGGCTCCACCCCCTCTGCAGAAAGGGAGCTGTTTCTCTTTGAATCCCCTCCCGGTCCAGATGCTCCTGCTCCCCGCTAATCATGGCGCCAGCAGTGTTCAGAGAGGGATTGTAAAGAGACAACAGTATGCGTCAACCCATCTAAGGGTGCAGCAGCTGACCCTGCTCCCTTTTCCCAAATTGTTGGTACTGCAGTCCTCCCTTTCCATATGGTGGACTCTGCACCATTCAGAGAACTAAGGGCTTGTGCCGAGCCGAGATGGAGAGTTCCAACCCGTAATTTCTTTTCCAAAAAGGCAGTCCCAGCACTTCATAAATATGAAACAGAAAGTGGGTCAGTCCTTGAGCTTATCGGTTTGTTCCAAGGTACACGGCAGCGCGGACGTCTGGAGCTGTAACTACGGTCAGGGCCAGGACATGGCCGTTAAGGCCCACTGGGGGCATGTGCTTCCTGCCCAGGCACACCAACAACTTGGACAGGAGACCCCGCTTTCTCCTCCACGTTGTCAAACTGCTGCTCCTGCGCCAATGTCCGCCTCCTCCTCCTACACCACCACCACCATCTCAGCCCACAAGTACTGCTCCATCATACCTCATTTTGTAGGGCACAGCGGTGTCACGCAGTTCTACACTAGCTTGCCTCAGCGAACGAAGTCACACAGGGGAGGAACTGCTCGCGTCATGCAGCAAGAAATCGATGTGTGGCTTTCTCCGCGCCAACTGCAAAATCGGAACCAGGTTGACGGACAATGGGAGGAACATGGTGTCCGCGCTGCACCGAGGAGGGATGGTCCATGCGCCCTGCATGGGCACGTGTTCAATTGGTTGTAAAAAGGTTCCTGAAGTCTTCCACGATTTCAGAACATTTGAAAATGGCCAGGAAACTGTGCATGCACTTTATCCATTGTACAAAGCCAGGAACACCTCCTCGAGTTGCAGCGGCAGAACGGCCTCCCCCAACACGCTTGATATGCGATGTTTCCACCCGCTGGAATTCCAGCCTGCACATGTTGGACCGACTGTATGAACAGAGAAAGGCCATTAACGATTTTTTGATGATCCAGGCAGACAGAAGTATCCCCTGTGTAACTTTGATGTCAGCCAGTGGCAGCTCATGCGTGACACTGCCGTTTGTTGAGGCCATTCGAGGAGGCCACGTTATTTGTCAGTCGCCAGGATACGGGATGAATAACGTCATTCCACTGCTTCATGTCCCGGAACAGATGCTGAAAAATCTGTCTGGGCAGGGGACTGGAGATGTGGCGACTACATCTGTGGCCCCATGAGTCCGGTGGGGATGAAATGGAGGACGAGGAGGAGGAGGACATTGGAGCAGAAGCATTGTCTGGTGAAATGAGTGGATTTTCTACCCCGGTGACAAGAGGGGAGGAGAGGAGCAGCTGGAGGAGGTGGATGGAGATGAGGAAGACGAGGCAGATGATCCCAAGCACCGTGGCAGTATTTCAGTGGAAATGGAGGCAGGGAGCCCTCGGAGTCACTTGTGCAGATGTCCGCAGCATGCTTATTTGCCCGGCTAGTGACAGACCGAATAGTCAGCATCCCGGGAGAGGGATGACTTCTGGCTCTCCACCCTATTGGACCCTCGCTACCGGTCCAAAATGGGAGCTTTTTTCCCAGTATTGAGAGGGAAGACAAATAAATACTATGGGAAAAATTCCCTTAAACAGTTGGCCCTGCCTTTTGCGGATGTCCTTGAAGGTTTACCCGGGGGGGTTCTCAGGTAGTATACTGCCCGGGTGCTGGGGGGGAAAGGGGGGGGTAGGAGCAGTACCAAATCCTCAGCAAACCTAAGTCTGGATCCCAAAGAGCGCTTCTTCACCCCTGTGGGGGGAGTCACACAGAGCCGCAGCAGGAATGGAGCATTCCCGAACCAAAGGTTGTGGTTTGGACAGACTCTGCCACCCCCGTTAGAAGATCCGTGGATATGGGCAGCCAAATGGATGTGTGGCGCAATTGGGGTTTTCAGTGGAGAAGTGTTTGCCCGGCCAGAGTGTGGCACAAACGGGTGTTTTGCGGGGGGGGCCCTGTTCCCCCAAAGGGGAAGCTTGTCAGGGAAATGTTGAAGATGCCTTTTTTCAGAGAATCGGGTGGTTTGGCCGGATTTCCACCCCAAAGTTAGGGGTCTGGGGTTTAAATACCCGCCTCAGCACTATTCTGATGCGCCCCCCGCCCGATGCCAATCGCTGATTTTTCTCCATTGCTACCCCCCGTCTTTACAGGGAGGGATTGACCCCCCTCAACACTTTCTTTTGCCACTCTATGTTTCTAGTGCTGGCTGTTGTGTTTGTAAATTTTCCCTTGTCATTGTGCCCCTTGCGGGGATGTTTTGCCACCTCCAGAAGTCATTGTGCATCTCTGACCTATTGCTGATTGCTCTGTCAATCACCTCCACTCTCTGTCATTGTCGCCATGCCTGACCTTCTATGCTGCCTGCCGCGTGACTCCGCTCTCAGTCATTGTGCCGTCTGTGGCCTAATACTATTTTGCCACCTGCGACTGTCTTTGTGCACTCTTGACTATGATGCTGCTGTGGACCTCTGTCGTGCCTCCACACTGTCGTCTTGTGCCACTGTCTGACATCATGCTGTGACCGTGGTGCTTGCCGTGCCTCCACCTGTGCCTACTCCTGTTTTGCCACCTCAGAATTGTCATTGTGCACTGTCTGACCTATCGTGCTGATGTGGCTGCTGCGTGCCTCCAACTGTGTCTTGTGCACTGTTGACCTTATAGCTGCTGCTGTTGCTCTGCCGTGCCCTCCACACTGTGTCATTGTACCACTCTTTGGTATCCTTTTTTGCCAGCTCCAGAATTTGTCATTGTGCTCAACTGCCTGACTATGCTGCTGGCCACCGTGACTCACACTGTGTCATTGTTTGCCACTCCGCGGCTGGTTACTGTTTGCCACTTCTAGGAATGTCATTGTGAATGTCTGACCTCTTGCTGGCTGTGGCTGCCGCCGTACCTAAACCACTTGTAACTAATGTTGCACTGAGCTCTCAGTTGTTTTTTCGCTTTTGCTGCCATGACTTATCTCCAGGCTACGTTCCTGCTTCAGTATTTTGGTCAGTTTTGCCCCCATAAGTGCCCGGGAATTTATAGTGAAGGATTTAAGAGCGGCGGCAGTCATCTGCGTGTCATACTAAAACACAACATTGTATGAAGACCAAACCAAGATCCCTCTGCATATTTAAGCATGGCACAACGTTCTACAGCACCCTGCAGGCTCTGTGCAGCCTGGAAATAGCTGCTTTTTAACGCGATTCGTGCCGAAGTAATTCGGAACGAAACGAATTTTGTCGGAAAATTCGACGAAGTGACCGAATCGAATTTTTGAGAAATTCGCCCATCTCTAACAATCAATCATAATTTATTTGAAAAACCACTGTAGCGAAAAACATTACCTGCACAGTTATTTTCAGGCTTCCAGGGAACTTTCACACCTTCCCGTTGACATGCCCTGGCATAAGCTATTAATGATTCACAGTAACAGTTTTTATGCACCGGGCACTCACACATGTCTGTGACACATGATCTAAAGGAGACAAAAGTAGATATATAAGGGATAAGGTAAATGTTATGTATTACGTTTCAACACTGTGGAGGCAAACGTGAGCAAATAGGGTTAACCACAATAGTAGTTGTATCAATAGGGTGGACAATGAGTTATTAAATATTTTACATTAGCTGGGGAAATATACCATACACTGTAACATTTATGCCCATCTAACTACAGTCGGGCACTTGCTTTCGTGGCTGGGATGTGAGGAACCATTGATGCCATTGTCTATAGAGACTGGGGCATCTAAGTGATTTCAAGGGGATGAAGCTTCCTTTAAAGCACATCAGGCCCCATGAAACACAATCACAAGGTTCTGCTGGATTTTTATGGCCATCTAATTAAGGACCCCAGGTCTTCTATCTTTGTAATCCTATTAGGCCCAGCCATTATCCAGCATAATACACTGTTCTACAGCAGTGCAGTGTATCATGTATCCAATCAAACAAGTCCCATTGTAAGACTAAAAATAATCAGTATTGTTATAAAAAACTGTTACAAACTAAGGGTGTGTTCCCATTATGTATTCTGGCATGTATTTTTTGCGCGTATTTTGCGCTAAAATAATTGTCAGAATATGTGCAAAACAATGTTCTAAATACCTCTCATAGACTGCAATGTAAAATTCATCATTATTACGTCATTCACACAACATATAGTTTACTCATATGTGCGGACCTGAAAATAATTGACATGTCAATTCTTTAAAGCATTTAAACACCATGAAATAATTAGGTATAGGAGGCATAAATTCTCATTGAAATTACGCGCTTGCAAGCACATAATTTCAACCCTGCAAAAAACGCGTTCTCGGCATGTACAGTATGCGCCGAAAATATTACACCATGTGTAAGCATAGCCTTACTATAACAAAAAGGTTTTCTCCTTTTTTATTTTAGATCTGAAAAGCAAATGCACAAAATTGGTGTTCCACATCTGTGACACCCTAAACTATAAAAATATCATGTAATTTATCCTGTGCAGTAAAAGCCATACAAAAATAGAAAAACAATGCCATAAATGCTATTTTTTGTTAATCCACTTCCATCCTCCCACAAAAATGAAATAAACAGTGATCAAAAAGTCATATGTACCCAGAAATATTACAAAAAAGCCATCCAATAGCTCTAACAAGAAAAAAATTAAAATATTATGCGTCGTGCTGCCCATAAATATTTTAACTCATTTCTAAAAAAAAAAATGTCAGCAGCAAAATAATAAAGTAATCTCTCTTGGAAAGTGACAATGGCAATAAAAGAAAAAAAAATGCTTTGTCACTAAGGAGTTTAGTTCTACATTATTTACTATGTAGAACTATGAGAACAGAAATTATGGCAGACTTATCAATACTGTCTAACTCAGACAGTGTAAAGTTAGACTAGACAGTCTTACAACACGCTACATTTAGCATAGTGTTGATAAATCTGCCACATGATAGAACTGTTTAGTCTAGCTTCACACCTTTTATTAGTTGGCTTACTCTATGCCAGTAACTGTGCCAAAATTTAGGTGCTTTTTTGGGTACATGACATGTCGCGCAATACCACACCCCTTTCAATGAAACCACGCCCCTTTTATTCAGGCATATAAGTGTCTAAGGCAATGTTCACACGGCATATTTTGGGACGCATTTCAGCCCGTAATTCGCGCCATACTGTGCGAATTACGGGCTGAAATATGTCCCAGTCCTTACGGTAATCCACAGTTCTCATAGAGAACTATGGATTACATCTCCTCTCCCCACTCGGACAATACGCCGAGCAGGGAGAGATGTGACATGTCAATTATTCACGCCGTAAATGCACCGTGAATAATGAAAATCCCACCGCCCCGCTCCTGCCCTCGTACACACGGCGTAATTGCGAAATACGGCCCACAATTAAGCCGTGTGAACATAGCCTAAATCTGTCTAAAACACATAATAGATTTGGTTTAATAAGCATGCACCCCATTACTTTTGACACAAATTGCACCAGAATTCTGGTGCCTTGATAAATGTGCCCCAGTATGTACTTCAGTCACTGTTGCCCTCTTGGGGCAAAGACTGGTATTGAACGATAACAATATATTGATAGGGGTTATTTTACAAGACCTCTATGTAATAAAAGAGGCCTGATTAATTATCAAAAACTTCCTCTCTCTCCGAGCTGTCTAATTCCTCCATCTCTCGCTGATGTGGCTCCTTCATGCTTCCTGATTGTTGGCGGACATCCAACCTTTCCATGTGTGACTGCAAGGAGAGGACAGCTATGGGATCACATCACATCATGGGTCAACAAAGTACTGTCTCACCAGGTCTGCTAGCTAGACTGCTACTCTGCACTATTTTTGAACTTAGAATATGATAAGTTTTTTTTTCAGCTTCCTGAACAGTTTTCTTTACTAGAACACCCAGGCGCAAGTTCTCCTCTCCACCAGCTCAGGGCTAAAATTATACTGCAGTATACTGCAGTGTATGAGAAACAAGCAGGTCCTCACTGCAAGAGCCCCATTGACATTGCAATGGCAAATAATGTGTCACCTATGCTTTTTTTTTTTAAATAACAAAAACATAAACTGTACCTGCACTTTTAGGTAATAGTTCAGCACAGGCAGTAATGGGTGTGTACATAAGTAGTAGCATTATGTCTAGCCATTATATAACTTGGGTCACATTATATAACTTGGGTTCCGTTTGCTATATTTTTAACTAGGCGTACTCCAATATCAGGCGCATCATAGAGCACCCGCGGCACTTTGTAATGCGCCTAAGATCGTGAGATGTGCTGGAGGCGTGTTGCAGTACAACCGTACGAAGCTATACATTTATAGCTTCAGTATGCAAATCCAAGTGCATTACTGCTGGAACAGGTAAACCACTTTAAAAGTAGTATACCTGAACCAGAACTGTAATTTTTGCGCTAGAATGCGCCTGATTTATGATCCGCAGTAGACCGGGTTCACAGATTCAGGCACATTCTACACTACTATTGTGCGCAATAAAATTGCCATCTGGGTGCCAAAAAGCATACATGTCACCCTGTGTCTATAGCATTCTGCACCAATTTTCCTCTTTATAGGATATATGTCTAATTTTCAGTTGTCCCTGAGCTGATGAGTGGTGGCTGCTATGATATCTCCCATGCACTGGACACACTTGCCATGAGATCCTGCTATCCTTATCTCTGTAGTACATCATGTACTAGGATGATAGATAAAAGTTACTATAGCTGTCTTTGTCTGTATCTCCCACTCTGTCATTCTTCATCTACACCCTCTACATACCCTCTCCCCTCTCCATAGACTACTATGTGCAGCATGTAAGCACAAGATGGATTTCAACAAGTTTATCACAATAAATGTTGAAGGAGTGGAAAGCATTATAATTGAAGAAAGAAGCATTTTTCTTTAATAAAATTATTTTTTCAAAGTTTCTTATATTCACTTGTACTACTGATTTATGCAAAGTTTGTTGAAAAGTAAGGGCGACATGTATGAAATTTGGCGTTAACATGCCAAATTTCATGCGTCTAACATAAGTCTAGAATGCACCTGATTTATGAACCCGCTATTCAGCGGGTCATAAATCAGGTTCATTCTAGCACTCGGGGCGGACACTCTGGATCAGGTATACCACTATGAGAGCAGTGTGTTACCGTAATGTTAGGGACGGATTGGCGCCGTACTGAAGCGCAAATCCGGCGCGGAGTACGGCGCCAATCCGTGCCCAAATAAGCCGTGTGAACGAGGCCTAAGTGTCCATTTTTCATTTTTTTCAAGAGCACATAATAATACAGAACTCTTTGCCATTTTTACAATTTGGTGGCTATTAACATGATATAGTTGACACACAGGTATAGCAAAGATGACTTGGTATAGATAACTTGCAGAAGTAAGATATCTTTATCTGAGAATCCATTGAAAAGTATTGAAAAGCAAGAGATGTTTAGCACCACAGGCATGATAATGCAATACATGTCAAGTTAAGCTTTGCTTATATATAATATACACAATTGCTAAAAGGGGGTATCTCACCAAGTTGTTTTACTTCAGGCTCACACTTCCTGGATAGGCTGTAGGCGGGTCTACAGCTGTGATTGGCATATCAGCTCTGCTGTTTCTAGTTGAGTCTGATAGAGCAACATGAGGGCAGGATGTTTGTAAACCGTAGTGCACAAGGCTACAGAGCTTTAAAGGGTTAAAACTTCAATAAGTAATGTAAACAAGCTATAGTCTTTTAGAGAAAAAAATTAAATTTAGAGCTTAATAGCTTTTAATTAAGCAAATTGATAACACTTTTCTTAACTTTTTTGTCCTTTAAATGATTTGCTGTCTCATTATCAACTGTGAATGTATCCATCCTATTAGTAAATAATTCCCGAAGTATATTCATGAGATTAATGGAGAATAAAATATGAATGTGCTTGAAATATGTTATCTTCTGCGGCAGGAGGTTTAATTATTGAGGTTTTATTTCTTTTTTTCCATGAAGCACAATAATTTCGCCTTTAGTATTCACATTAAAATGCAGCAGTGCCATATGAATACATTACAATAGAAATGAGCTATGGACAACATCTCTCTGGAAGGTTGGAGCAGGCAAGGTCCATTTGAAATTTTTTGCAAGCCCACCCACATAGCGCTCCATTTCAATCTGACTCTATTACTGCCAACATTTCTTTATCCAAACTCCCAGAGAGAATATGAAATTCTTACATTTCATCATATTGGCCATTAAGTGACTATATAGTCAATGAGGGATATTTTACTCTATGGGACTCTTTTTTTTATGGTGAGACACATTTACTGTAATAATCTCTGGGACTTTAGCTTAAAAATATAAAGACGGGATATTTTCAGTTTTTCTCCTTCTTTTAGTTAAATGCTAAAGAATTTATAAAACTTTATGTTTCTCTAAAATATAGGTTTCCAAATGATAGTATATAACATCTGAAGGATTAGTGGGATTGGCTTTTATGTAGAACTGTAAGGCTATATTCATATAACAGATTTTCCATCAAATAATCCGTTGCGCATTTGTTAGAGAATTCATTGCAGAAATCTGAGACAAACATTTGGATTTCTGCCGCAGATTTTCAGTTTAAAATGCTGCAAAGTTTAAGCTGAATTTGTTCTGTTCAATGGGGTTCTGTGTGTGCATCTATTTTGAGAATAGGAGAGGGGGCCGTCACTTTCCATTTATTTCCATGGGAGTTCTGAGTACAGCTGAGTACACCTGCTCAGTCGTATTGAGAACTCCCATAGAACAGAAAAGGGGGGTGCCTCGGTGCAAGCCATAGGAAAGAGAAATTTTTTTTTTATCTCAAACAACTCATCTTTAATGACCAATAAATTACTTGTTAAGGAATAGAATTATTCTTATTTGCAGTAAATTCATAATTCTTGATATTCTTACTAATTCTATGTATAAAATTGTTGATAACATTCATATGTTCAGACTTAGGGCTATATGTATGAAAACTGTTTAGGTCTAAAACTCACTTCTTTGCCTATAGTAACCTATGGGCAAAAAAGTTAGTTTTAGACCTAAAACAGTTTTCATACATGTGGCTCTTAGTTCTGTAATCCAAAGCAAAGAGAAACTAAAAAGGAGCAGCTTTAGAGAACTCAAGGCATACAGACAGCCATTCCAACCACAAAAACCGCTGCATACTGAAGGTGTAAGAAGCTAGACCCGGGGAGTCGGTAGCTTGTTTTTGTGAGTCAACCCCTTTAATCATATAACATGTTGTTGAGATAGAAGGTTAAAAACATGCTTATCTGTCAGTGTTTAATGTTAAACCCCTTCCCACCGCAGACATTTTTTATTTACTTTGTGTTTTTCACCTTCTTCAAAGACCCAACTTTTTTTGTCTACATACACATATGTGTGCTTGTTTTTTGCGGGACAGGATGCACTTTTTAATTGTCCTTCCAATAAGTGATAATGGAGCACAGCCATGAATGTATGGTGGCACTAGCATCAAAGAGAGGAATTGGAGTAAGGAAATACCTCATGAGGCTACTTTGATGCCGTAGGTGGACATATTCAATTTGTTCAAAATGCACACTAAAAGAATTTATTTTGTGCATATATAAATTAGAGCAGTGATGCATTTTAAATGTTCCATTAGTCCTATGTCTGTATAGTTTTATTGTTGGCTGGGTGCTGCTCTGTTTGGTTTTTTGAAAATGTACTTCTTGCAGTCACAGTAATGTGCAGCAGCCTCTATACAAATTGTCAATGGACGAGTGGGCTAACTTTGCACTCCTCCCACCTGGCTTACAACCAGTGTGAATGAAGCCCAGCACTGAATTTATGGCGGCTTTGGCCCCACAGAGAGGCAGTAAAGTAGGGACCCACCTGATAAGCTTAACTTGATGCGGTAGGTGGGCATACACAATTTGATTAAATTGCTCACTGAAAGCATTTATTTTGTACATATATAAGGCATAGCAGTAATGCATTTTAAATGTTCCCCTGGTCCAATGTCCAATATAAATTTTAGTGCCTGCTGGACGCTGCTGTAATTGTTTTTTCAGAATGTACTATGTACTATTGACCATACCATATAATGTACTGGTAGACAAAATCAAATATTTGTGGGGTGGAACATGAAATAAATTGCAGTGACAAATTTCAGTTATATTTTTGCACTTTAAAAAAAATGAACAAAAATGAATGTTTTAATGCCACCATTTTGGGTTGCATTCAACTTTCTGATCCCTTTTGATTCCAATTTTTTGGGGACATGAAAGGACCAACCTCCCCTCCCTCTGTAATTTTGGCATTTAATTTTTTTTTTCTATGTTCATTGTATGGTGTATGATGCTATATTTTAACAGATCAGACTTTTATGGAAGTGGCAATACCAATTATGTGTAACTTTTTTACAATTGTTTTATTTGTAAAATGGCAAAAGGTGGGTGTTTTAAATTGTTAAAATATGTTTGTAGTCCCCCTTGACACTTAACTACTAGGGTGAGGCATTGCTTGTTTACTATTCTGCAATACAAATATATTGCAAGAAAGAGTAAAATTATGGCTCTTCTATTACATCCGCGATCTCTTCATGAAGGATATGCCCTATATGCCCAATATACAGTATATACCAAATGTATAACATACAGTTACATCATGTGTCAGTAAGGGCTTAATATGTTTGAGATGCTTTGAGAAGGAAGGTAACTTATCATAACTGTATCTAACATCAACTGTCTTATACATTTCAGACATGCCTGACTCCTTATTACTATTAAGAAACACTCACACAAATTGTGTAGAAGGAACATTGTGCACATACTGTTCACGGTATAATGCTTGTTTTAGTTTGTTAGACAGGAAACCAGTATGAAGACCACCAATGGAGTAACACACTTCCTAATCAATTTACATGTGTATTTAGGGTTATATTCGCAAATCTGTTCCTTGGTGCCCCAAGAGAAAAATATATTATGTGAAGATGTCAAAACTAGGAAGGTCCGAGAAGCATCTGTAAAGAACACTGCAGGGAATGTGATGCCTGACATGTATTGTAACTCATTGCCGGATATCAACTGGTCGGAAGTAGGCATTTACTGAACACATTGACACTATATTTATGGCATGGAGAAAAGGGAATGAACACTTTGCTACACATGCAGAGTTGAATGTTATGATGAGGTTCCTTTGTGTGTGTGTTCTTTGGAGTCTTGTAGTGTAATAATAAACCATGCAATCTGGTCAATGAAAGTCTGGATCTTGTGCAGCCAGCTCATACTGTGATTATCTCAGCAGTGGTTTCTCATAATGTGTTTAACTTTCTTCATGACCAGAAGTCGCTGTCTTAGATATATGATTTTTTAAACAGTCGTTGAGATCACACCGTAACAATAAAAACGGTCTACGTTCAAAAAATTATGTCTATAAGTTGAAAAAAACACATGTCCAACCAGGTCTTGTAGATGGAGTATGATATTTGTAACTGTAAATTGACAGTTCTATATAGTTTTGTTTGCCTTCTGATTTAGTTCACCAACATTTACATAGACATTTGTTCACTTTCTGATTCTGTTAACCAGCATTTATTCAAGGGGTTTTACCACGATAGAAAAAGATGGCCAAAAGTTATAGCGCAGACTGAAAAGCCAGCCAAGCTTGTGCAGTTACTCTCCAGTCTGTTCTATGCTAGTTCTGATACAGCCAAGTTGTGCGTTCGGTTTTACTCGGAACTCCTATAGAACAGAATGGAGAGCCATGCGCAAGAGCGACTGGCTCTCCTGTTTGCGCTGTGACTTTCCGGGGCCCAAGATAGATGCAGCTCCCAGAGGTGGAACCCACACCTATCAGAAAATGATGGCATGTCCTAGCGATGTGCTATCATTTTCTATCATGGAAGAACCTCTTTAATAGGGAGCATCAGGAAAAGGTTCACTTTAAAAAAAAATATTCTGATACCACAATGTGGTAAGGTGTGCCCCCTGTGAAACCCATATGTCGGGGATGCAGTACATGATAGCCCCATGCAATGATTGGGAGATTTCCACAATACAATCTGAAATCTTAAGATTATGACTTTATGCTTGGTGGTACAGTGAAGCCCCTTAATGCTAGCGATCATGGGGATCACAAGACATAGGCTTCTAGTGAATACATATTTAAGCTCCACTCAGCTTCTCTGCTAATAGGCAGAGCTGTTATATGGAAGGCTTTTATACTTCAGCACTAGTGTTGCACCAATAGGTCTCTGTTTGGTTGGACACTGATTCGGGTTCAGGAGGTCTGAAGCTAAAATTTCTCTAAATCAAACCATTACCATAAACCGTGGGGATAGGGTATATTACCAGTTTTTCCACGGTGTTCCTAGTCCAATGGTGGTCCAGATGCAGTGTCACTTTCAGTCCAACCTCACTTCCAGTTGCCATAATAAATAAGTGCTAGATTGGAGCACTGCATAATGGTGAATTAGACCATAAAAAGCTTAAGATTACATCTATGAATTTGCATGTGCCTTTTTTTTTTAGATTGGCGCCTACACAGCAGTTCTAAATAGATGAAGAGGAGTGCATAATACAACAGAATGAATGAAAGTGTTATGCGCCAAACATTTTTGGTGCATAGCGCTCAAAATTGGTGCATAGAGTGTTATGTGCCAAAACTTTGGCGCATTAAAATGTGTCATCAGGCGCACACTGCGCCAAGTTCGGTTGTACGTCTGTTCAAAAACCTATAGATGGCGAAGGCGAATTCATAGATGTTGCCCTTAGTGTTTTATGGTAAATTTTTTATGGTTTTTGTCAAAATTTGATTTGGACTGAATTGGAGCATTTCGATTCAGGTCACATCTGACAACCGAATATCAAAGTGCAACTTATGCTATCATATTTAATTGTCTAGGTTTGCTCTTTAAAAAGAATAGATATGGACTGCTGATCAGCAATATGTGCAGTTCTTATCAGGTGACATTGCTGGATCTTTATAGGGATGTAACAAGAAACCATAGGGTGTCAGTGCAAATCTTGTGGCCTCACTCAAGCATGACCATCTGCCGTAGATACGTCAGAGCATAAAAAATCAGGAACACAACGGCGCATCAATAATGCACACAATTCTGTCAAAGAATCAAACTAATACAAACGTTAACAAACATTGAAGTAATAAAAATTTATTCTCTCCACACTGATAAGCTTTAAACATGTATGTAAAGGTTAAAAAAAAAGAAAAGATTGCTACCAAATACATTGCGGTTATGATTTTACATCCTTTCAAACTAGAGCAGTTCTTATCTTCTGTTTCTGTACACAAGATTCCCTAGGTCACTGACCACCATTCTCTGCTCTAGCAGTCCTGGCTGGGATGGTGACACACTCTCTGATGTGTCTTATCAGCAGAACATGAGCTTGTTTATCTTTCTTACTGAGAAAAATTTAACCTTTGGGGCTTTGTAGCCAGGGGCAGAACTAATGGGGTAGCAGATGTAGGAGCTGCTATTGGGCCCTTCCTGCCTACTTATATGGGCCCCTATAACCTACCAAAACCATGCCTACCTATATGGGCAACAGTACAGTCAAAAAGGCAAAAGGTCAGCTCACCCCAAATACGATCCAGCTTTGGTGGTATGATCAGCACGCATGCACCCAGAGCCTAGGGCGTGATCCAGATACTTTGCCAAGACACGGTTGATGCAGCGATGACCACCAGAAGTAATGCGGTAAAACTTGATTTCTTTATTAGAACTTGATTAAAGACACAAGCATTCCCACATGCAAATAGCCTAAAAAAAATAGAGTTAGGCTTACGCGTTTCGGGTGCTATGGCTAAGGGTGTGTACGCACCCGAAACGCGTAAGCCTAACTCTATTTTTTGAGGCTATTTGCATATGGGAATGCTTGTGTCTTTTATCAAGTTCTAATAAAGAAATCAAGTTTTACCGCATTACTTCTGGTGGTCATCGCTGCATCAACCGTGTCTTGGAAAACTACCTATATGGGCCCCTATACCCTGCCTTCTTACCTACATGAGCCCCTATAGCCTACCTAAACCTTGCCTGCCTCCCTATATGGGGCCCCCTATAACTTACCTAAACCCTGCCTGCCTATATGGGCCACTATACCCTGCCTACCAATATCGGCCCCTATAGCCTACCTAAAGCTTGCCTGCCTGTCTATATGGGCCCCTAAAGCCTACCTATACCCTGCCTGCCTATCTATATGAGCCCCTTATACCCTACCTAAACTCTGCCTGCCTATATGGGACCCTATAACCTAACTAAACCCTGCCTGCCTACCTATATGGGCCCCTATAACCTACTTAAACCCTGTCTGCCTACATATATTTGCCCCTATAGTCTACATTAACCCTGCCAACCAATTTAAGCCACTATAGCCTACCTAAACCCTGCCTACCTATATGGGCACCTATAGCCTACCTAAGCCTTGCTTGTCTGTCTATATGGGACTTCCTATAGCTTAACTAAACCCTGCTTGCCTATATAGGGACCCTTATAGCCTATCTAAACCCTACCTGCCTGTTTATATAGGGCCCCTATAGCCTATCTATAGCCTGCCTACCTATCGGTGCCTCATCTATAGCCTGCCTACCTAAGTGGGCCCCACCTATAGCCTGCCTACCTATCTGTGGCTCATCTATAGCCTACCTAGCTACTTGCAGCCTGCCTATAGCCTACCTACCTGGGGGCTGCCTACCTAACTGGGGCCTAACTACTGCCTACCTAGGGCCAATCTACTCACCTACCTGTAGCCTGCCTACCTAACTGGGACCTATCTATTTACATGTGGCATAAATACTGACTACCTACCTTGGACTAATCCACCTATCTACCTGTGCCCCACCTACCTGAGGCCTATATACTACCTACCTACCTGGGGCTGCCTATCTACCTGTGGCCTAACTGCTGCCTACCTACCTACCTACCTGGAGCCTACCAACCTACCTATCTAGGGCATACCAACCTATCGAATGGGGTCTACCTACCTGATAATTTGATACTGAGTGGGTAAAGGCTATAGCTGTAACACAATCTCCTGGGGGTAAATCCTCTGTTCCTCCCTTCACCTCTAGGAGACTGAGCCTATAAGCTATGGCCTGTACCCACTCTCACACCCCAATAAGTTTGTAAAGAGGTGGGGGACAGTGAGGGAGGTGCTGGAAAAATGAGGATTCTAAGATATTTGTGTCCAAATCTGCAGGGACGAGTGGTAGCCAGGAGATGTCATCATGGCGATCTAGACTGGACTCAGAACAAAAGAGAAACTCAATGACTCAGAGAAACATCAAATGTGAGTCACAAAATGTAACTGTACTGTAATCACTCATATGTCAGCAGAACCTGTGTACACTGGTATCTACCAAAATATGATCACTATATGGGAGTAATATTGGTCTTTGTATACTGATCTTTATTCAGTTATAATATAGTGGTATTATTTAGTCACTACGTGGTAGTAATTTGTTGTCTTGCTCTGGCGGTATAATCAGGTTGTTATGTAATAGCGTTATTAGTAATATTTGGTAATGTTGGTCTTGGTATAGTGGGATTTGTTTGGTAGCAGTATGATGGTGATATGTATAGTAAGGTATTCGTTTCATGTATTATCTAGTAACTGAATGACATAAAAAGCTTCTGGTAAATGTTCCTGGCCGCTGGGGCAGGAGGGGGGCCCCATCCAAAAGTTTGCTATGGGGCCCAGGCTTCTCTAGTTATGCCACTGTTTGTAGCCTTCTGCCCTGCTGTTAAACTCTCTCTATTACCAATGTCCCTCTAACAGGTTCAGCTAGAAATAGTAGAGCCGATATGCCAATCACTGCTGTAGAACCACCCACAGAGTGAACAGGAAATTTGATCCTGAAGCTGGCTGTGAAGAGCAGCTTCTGTGGAACAGCATGGTGAGAAAACCCCCTTTCATTAAAGGAAGCTACAAAAAAATGAAGCAGAGTGATTTCATACTCAAAGATAATTCACACAGTACCATTACACTACAGTGATACATTAGTCAGTAAAGTTACAACCCAAGCGATATGTGGAGAATGCACAAAGTAATGTACATTAGTAACATATGCAGAAATGTCATAACGCACACATCATAGCACAGGAAAACAAAAACCATAATAAAGTCACTATGCAGGTATAATGCTTACATAGGTATCACATTACACAGGTAAAAGTTTTGTTGAGACTCGGCAACTAGCCATTTAGCTAAACAGCAAAATACATTGAAAGGTTCAATTTAATTTTCCTCACCTCCTTTCATCCATAATCATCACTAACTGCACCTTACTTCTAAGTGGAGATTGCCTCCCTTGTTTGTGGGGCCCAAAACAACTACAGTGCTTTCTAACCTAACAATGATGTCCATGTCATGGCCAATATACAATGAATGGTGGTTTCCAGTCTGCTGCACTAAGTTGTGGACAGTAATTTTTTATTTTTCTTATGGATTTTGCAGGAAAAACATAAAGAGGGCAGACATATAAAACTTGGTTACTTATAAAACTTGGTTACTTGTGCGCTTGCTTCTTTAGCCATCATTTTCAATAATGTAAAGTGCTTGGAAATTCAGATGTGACAGTACTTAATCAATATTGGCCAGAGCACCAATTAAAGTAATAACAAGCAATGAGATTTTATGATGACTTGTTCCATGTAAACATATTACAAATCTTTTAGGGTTATTTAATTTTAAAAATACATTTTTATAACAATGATGTACTGCCACTACCAACACAACATTTTCAGCAAGAGGAAGGAAAAGCACCTGGAGGTATATCATATTTCCACTTAACTAACTTAAGACCTAAATCCAAATCCAAATTACATAACGCATGAAATACTTGAGGTCTGTTGTCTTAGCTTAGGCAGTGCTCCTGAAGGACCTTGGTCTACACACGCAGTTTGGCAGGAATTTCATTTAATTCCTAAGGGACAGTAAGCACCAAACCATTGTAGAACAAGGATTTCAAGATAAAATAAAGAGGTTTGATGTAAGTGCAGAAACATAATGTAGGCTTTTATACGATCCCACTCACTTTCACTTGGAATATAAGCCCTAATATGGTTTAATTAAGCTTTATTTTTTATATATAAGGACACTGAGGCAGTTTTATCAATACTGTAACTCTTAGACAGTGTAAAGTTGGATTAGACAGTCTTACAATGCGGCAGTTTTATCATAGTATTGATTTTCATCATAGTGTTGGTAAGAACTGTCTAGTCTTACTTTTTTTGTTTTTCTTGTTGTTGGGCTCTTGCTGTGAGCCAAGGATTCCGGGCGTTGACGGCTAAACCTACTGCAACAAACTTGGACCAAGCACAGGTGTACAAATGCAGTCCAGAGGGTAATGGTGAGTGCTGACTTCTCTGTATATATATGTGTTTGCCAATGTTATCAGCATGTCGAGCACAACCAACTAGGACATTAAGTTTAATCTCACCTGTGCTGAAACATATTTTTCTGAACATTTGATAAAAATATAGCAGGGGGTACTGAAGATTTATTTTATCATATGAGCTTATTATCCAGTCGCTAAACTGGTATCAATATGGATCGAGAAGCAAAATTAGCCCAAGTGTTTGGGCCATATAATGAAAGAGCAGAAGTAAATGAAGATATGCAGGCATTGTTTGCTAACTTGGAAAAGGTCCAAAAACAAGAAACTAAGCTATGGTGGGATGGGAAATCCCAAAAAATTTTACTTGAAAAAAAATTAACCCCAAGAGGGTGAGGATAAAAAAACAACTTTTTTATTTTAAAATGAAGAATTTTTAATAAATGGAAGCAGAAAACCCATTTGCTCTTTGACACTTATTAGTTAATAGGGGAACAAAATATGCACAAAAAAAAAAAGAAAAGAAAAAAAAAAACAAATGTCTCAACAAAAAAGGGGAAGAAGAGGAGGAAGAAAACCCCCGTAGAAAAAAGAAAAGGGTGGGGGGAAAAGGAAAGAAATGTTTTAAAAAAGAAATTGAGGACTATAGTGTATTATTATCCTGACTCCTACCATCCAAAATAAAAAAATTTAAAAATTTTAAATAAAGGTTTGAATTTTTTTCCCCACAGGAAATTGTAATGTATTTAACACCTTACGGGGACCAAAATGGTTTGTAAATTTTTGACGGTGAAACTTTTTTTTTTAGACATGATAGTCTGATAGTGAAAAAGATGAAGGTAACGAAGTAGGAAAGTTTCTTCCTTGGGTTGGATGTTTTTAATGAATATGAGGGATTTTTTTGATGAACGACCCCCTTATACCCCTTAAAAAATTAAAAAAAATGGGGATGAAGGGGAATATTGAAGAAGTAAGATATGTTGGTAAAAACCCCCATTTTTAACAAAAAATAAGGGTGGAGGAAGGATTATTGGGACCTTTATGGAGAGGGATATAAAAAAGGTTTATAGAACAAAAAAAAGGGAAAAAAAAAAAAGATTATAACCGAAATGGGAGTATAAAGCATTGAACGAAAAAAAAGTAGAAACGTATCATTAGGAAAGAGATAAGGGGGGAACCCACGGTAGTCTTGCCCCCAATTTTAATGTTAAACAAAACCCCCTCATTTTAGAGGATAAAAACAAGATAAAAAAGTTCCTAGGATCTTAAAATAATTAAAGGGAAAATTTAGAGAAATTGTTAATAAAGGGAAAGTGGGGATGGGGGTATCTTGAGAAACAAAAAAAAAACAATTATCTAAAGGGAAAAACCTGGGGACCCCGTTTTTTTATGGGGCCCCAAAAGCCCTTAAGGTGAATTCCCTCCAAAGATGCGCCCTATTGTACCCAGTGTGAATAGTGTAAACCCCCGTTAAAATAAATGGGTGGATTGCAGTTACAATCCTTGTTAAAAAAACCCGGGATTTTTAAAGGATAGGCAGGGGTTTTTTAAAAACCCTTTTCAGTTTTTAAAATGGTCAGAAGTTTTTTTTCCTGGCAAAGTTTCGGTGTAATCTTTCTGAAGCTTTGCGAGAGGGCCCCCCCAACCTTGTGTTCATGTAAGTGCTTTCATGTGTTAATTTTTTTTTTTGTCTGTAATTAAAACCTTTAGATTGTAAAGTGCTGCGAAATTTTTTGCGCTATTAAAAAAGATTATTATTTTATTTTAGTTCCCCAAAAAAATTTGGTAAGAAATCAAGGGAATTTCATCAAAAAAACGGGATAAGGAAGAGGTAATTTTGTTTTATTGGACAGTATTGATTTTTTATATGGAATAATTATTTTAGTTTGATCAACATTTTTACTTACAATTATTGGATTCCCAAAGGGGGTACTGCCTCTACATCTTGGGAACCTATTTTTGGCGGTGGGAACACCACCCCATATATAGTGGTTAAACCCTTCTTAGAACATTTTGGTATGGGCGCTACATGGCGACCTCCTCATTTGGGGGGGTCGGGGTGTGGCGTCTAGGATTTGTGAGATGCCTTAAATCAATGAGTTAAATTGTTTTTTCGTTTCCCTGATGAATCAGATGACATTTTTTGACCTATTGTTAAAGGTGTGTACCCTTCCCCAAAGGTTTTTAGTTTTTAGGAAAAAAATTTGTGGCAATACTATCCTAAAAGCGAAGTTGCCATCCCGGATACATTAATCTATCCCGTTGGGGAAATTAAAGGGTGGTTAGCGTGTACTAATGAAAAAGTAGGGTAGGGAAATGAACAATGTGGATATCGAATAGTAAAAGAGGATATTAAAAGTCTTCAAAAAAGTGGAAAAAAATTTGAAGGGTTAAACAGGGAAAGATTTTTTAAAAAAAAAAAGAAAAAAAAGATAAGGGGGGAATACAAAAAAGGTGTTGTTTTTTCCACGGTTTTAGTAAGGATTTATGCATTTAAAAAAAACTTTTTAGGAATATTAACATTTTAAGACAGGAACCCCTTTTTGGGGATATATAGGGGTGTACATATGGTGGAGATGGGGGAAAAAAAATAGGGGAAAGCTATTTCCAAGTATTCAGGAAAAAAGGGAAAAAAATGATGGAAGTTGGTTATCAATAAAAAGGGGTTTTTTTTTGTAACAAACAGGTCGGATTTGTAAAAAGTAATAAAAAAAAAACTTTAAAGGACGAAATAACAAAACGTTTTTATTTATGACTTCATTAATTGAAAAAAAACCTATTGTATATTTATTCAAAGATACAATGTAATATGTTATACGTTGGGAGTACATCCAAAGTTAAGGTGAGAGTAGAGAAATTGGCCCGGGTTTGAAAAAGGTGCTCCACAATTCTGGAGCGGTCAAAAACTTTGTGGGCAACATGAGGGGTGGAAAGCTTCCGTTACTTGCATTTAAAAAAGGGAGTGAAGCCATCAGGGTGGTGTGGAAATATTTACGTATAGTGAAGCCCGGGGGATCATACCCTTTGGGAAAAAAGGAACCGATGGGATGAATTGGAAATGATCTACCTTTATAGTTTTTTATAGGGATATCCAGACCTTAACGTTGTTTTTAGTTAATAATGTCTATGATTTTTTTTTTACCTTTCTTATGTTTTATTTTTTTTTTTTTATGGAAAGATGGGGGAAGGGGAGGGGTTTTGTCTCTCCCCTTTCCCTTTTTTATATGTATATATATAGGGATTTAAATGGTGAAGGTGGTATTCTCCTGATCAAAGGGTTCACTTGCCGAAAAAAGTTGGGGGTTTAGTGTACCCCCCGCTTGGTAATGGAAAAAACAGTTTGAAAAAGAATTTTGGGAAATCCCCTGGATCTTGTTGTTTTTCTTGTGTTGGGCTCTTGCTGTGAGCCAAGGATTCCGGGCGTTGACGGCTAAACCTACTGCAACAAACTTGGACTAAGCACAGGTGTACAAATGCAGTCCAGAGGGTAATGGTGAGTGCTGACTTCTCTGTATATATATGTAGTCTTACTTTACACTGCTTTTAAGTTGGCTTACTTTATGCCACTAACGGCAACAAAATTTTGGTGCATTTTTTGGCGCACAACAGCGCATGCTAAACCACACTCCTTTCACCTTTTTACAGAAGCCATGCTCCTTTAGTCTAGAAACTGTCTTAAACACAACATGAATGTGCTGTAAAGCATGTAAGACATTATTTTTGTCGCTAATTGTCCCAGAATTTTGACGCAACTGCCTTGTAATAATCAGCTGTAACATAAAAAAAACATTAATACAAGGAGTTCATTGACGTCTGATACACAAAATAGATCTTATATCTGCCATCTAAGGAGCTGCAAAACCTGCTATCAGACAATGTCCACAGACAGAATACAGATAATCATAGCTCAGCTGGACAATAAGATCCCGGGGACATTTATATGTTTTGCATCCAACATTGTCTACATAATTCTGAGCACTAAAGGGAACATGTATGAAAGGTGGTGCCGCCTTGATAATCCTTCTCCTCGGTAAGTTAGTGTAGCATTCATCAGTTTATATGAAAGGGTCTTACTGCACTTTTGAAATGTGTGATGCAGCGAGACATATTTATGCACCAAAATTTACCTCAGTCTCGCCACTATGAAACTGGTAAGGATTCGAACGACAGTTTTTTGCCACATAATGTGTGGAGCAACATGTTCGTGTAGAACTGATGCATGCAAAAGTGTTGGGTTTGTCACATCATGCTCCAGATTTTAACGTAGGACTGCTTTTACAGCTATCGGACAGGTCTATGACAAGTATTTTGGCTCAAAACACACCATAAAACTGGCGCAGCCCCATTCATACATATTATATTATATTATATATATTTATTATATATTTTATTTATATATTATATATATATATATAGGTTGGTTCTTGAATTTAATGTCGTAGGAACAGCGACAAAGGATTTGAACGAGAGCATCTCCTGAATGACACATCTTGTTGGGTGTTTTCAATTTAAAGCAGTAGGTACCTAACAAAAGTGGTTCAAAATAGGACAACCGGTGAGCTGTCAGCAAGATCATGGATGCTCATGTTAGGCCAAAGGATAGTAGTGTAGGACCCACCTGCATTTGAGGTCTCGTTGAAGTCGAAGGTGGGCTTAAGCAATTTTGCGCAAAAGTGTGAACTAAGAACCTCATAAACTTTCGTGTTTTTTTAAAGCAGAAAAGTTTTTTTCAACGTATTCTATTTTTGTTGCTTTCTGATTTTGTTATTGTATTTAGATTACAGCCATCACAGGTGCACCACATTTAAAGTTTTTTGTAGGTGCTGAGCCAAAAAATTGTTTTTGGATTGTTATAGGAGGGACTGGTGCCTCCTTTTTGGTT